>CABEEJ010000160.1:12333-57408 GCA_901482245.1 Timema douglasi
ATATATATATATATATATAACACCCGGGATAGTTTTTTAACTATTTTTTATCTGCAATCTCAAACTTCCGACTACCTGACTACTATATTTTTTAACCTTTTCTGTAAGATAAAATATTTTTCTTGGTTTTTCAAGTACCGGGGCCACTATTCCCTCAGTCTTAATATCATTCATTAAACGAACAAATAATATAGCCTTGGGTTCGATCCCTCACACCAAATACTTTACATGTAAGTCCACTTGTTGGTATCTGAATAAGCATTAGTCTTACCTTGTGTGCCATCTCTGGGACTGTATCTCTCTGTCGGTGTTAAGAGTACTATTTAAACATTATTACTCGCATGTGTTCATATTAATAATTGCTATATACCCTTTGAAATATATATCACAATAATTAACTGTCGAGTTACATCTTAGTTTTGTAACTGGACTGCAAGGGTTTGTTTACCTCTTTGCTGATGATTATGTAAACCTCCGGAAAGTCTCTTTGAAAGTGTGGTTGGATGATGAAACTCCGGAAGACACCCGTGACGTACTTCCGGGCTACTAAAACAAGCTACGTAAATTAATAGCCTGAGCTGATGGGATATACACCATGTAGACTACTAATATCTTAACTGTTATTTGAAAACAAAATTGGTTTTCTTAATCTGTTAATGAACCTAGCTGACTGGTATCATATGAGTATTTATTTTGACTAAAACTAACTAAAGGTATGAGAAAGAAATATGTGTTGTCAAACATTACCAACAAGCTTCATTTAACCCGACCTTGTGAATGCTGACACACGAATAACTTGAACTTGCAGGCTTTGAATTTCAATGTCACCTATTCTTGAAGTAGGCCTCAAGACCTCATTGTTGACGTAATCAACCACGTGCCTGTATTGTATTACAATACACACTTGCATGAACAATCAAACTTGGAGGGGTTGTATATCTTCTCAAAATTGTACAATGTATCAGAATATCATTTAAAAATAAAACATTTACGTCAAATTAACAACTAAAGAAGTATATAAAAAAAATCCATGTTATGCTATATCATCTGGTCAAAACGTGACCACGCAGTCAATACATTATTTATTTGCCGTCTAGTTTTTAGACCCCCGAGCGAAGGTATATAATATTTGACTTATTTATAGACTATCGCATTCTTTCTCCGCCTGTTCGTTGCTGCATTGTTGTTGGGGTCAGTCACGCTCTACAGAAATGATTATGCTAAAGGTATGTTAGACTTCTAAAGATAATTTATATCACAATTTCACGAGTGATTTTACTCAAAACTAATTGAAACGTTCCTGTCTTCGGAAGTGGTAAGCCATTATTGTCCACAACCAATAAAATGAGTTCGTTATACCGTACCTTTGTATGTATGTGTGTGTATTATAATATGCACCTAATAAATGAGATTCACAGTAAGTTAAACCTTTTAGAATGAAATGAAAGTAATTTTTTTTCTCAATATAAGATGCAATTTAAGATGCATCTTTGTCAAATATGACTGTTGGGGATCACATTACGGCGAGTCGATGTGTAAATGAGATTAGTTTCCTTAGCCCTTAGTTATTTTGATAGAGGGCTATTTTTAAAATGGTTGAACTCATCTTAAGAATATACCACCAAACAATTATTTCTTTTAGTAGAGCTGGTAGAATATTTTATTCTCCGTCCATAAAATAACACACTACGTTGTGTCATTTTGTAAAAAAAAGGTATTTTTAATGAACCATTTACTGAAAAATGGGGAGTGTGTACTCGGTCAAGATTGAAGCCCAGCCTCCAGAGTCAGAGTCAGGCGTGCAAGCAGTTTTATCAACTTTGGTTAAAATCAAAGGGTCATAGGAAGGGCCTAAACTGACAGCAAGATAAAATGTTATGTATAAGTATTCAAGTAGAAAAAAATACCTTTCACATGTTTATTCCTATCAAAATCGGTGTATAGATCTACTTTCACGTATTCATACATCAAGTCATACAAACTGCAACTATCACTTTTGATATATCAAATCGAATTTTTTTATTAATTGGTGATCTTGGGTTTTTTCGTTCGAGTCGAATACTTCAAAAAGCTCCCGAGTTCGAATGTATTCATAATTTTAAAATATTAAAATCAATATGAGTTTATTATTATTATTATTATTATTATTATTATTATTATTATTATTAGCACCGCGTCTTACTACCCGTTTGGGTTATAAGCACTTATGGTAATTTGTAATGGTAGGGTGATTGAGAAATTAAATGGAGGACCTACAGCTTAACGTAGGATCCGAACCATGGTGGAGGCCTGGCATGCCACACATTCACAAGTTGTAATTAATACATTTCTTGTCAGAGGTGAAGGAAGGGTTTAGCATTCAGATAAGTCTGTGCCGGGTCTGAGGATTCAACCCCTGAACCCTAGCCCAGAAGTCTGACACCCTACCCCTCACCTTGCTTATTTTAAAAGTAAAATAGTATATTTAATATGTCACCAGTCAAAACAAACATAAAATGTAAATACCACATCTTTAAATTGGAAGATTTTAAAATTATAATATATGAAAACAGCACATGTTTTAAAAATAAGAATGACACTCATACTTTAAATTAGTAAATACTTTTGAAAAAGTGTTTAAAAACCAGAAATTTTGTGGGTTTTTTAAATTATAATTAACACTTTAAAAAACATTATTCAAAAATAGTTACAACACTCAAATAAAAATATAATATAACAAATATTCAAAATGGTTTCAACACTCATGTCTTTAAAGACATTACAATAACTATAACACTAATAACAATAACACTAACCAAATAAATGGTACGGTGCACCACGAAGACTTTATTTTATTGCGCTTTTATCTTAAAATCAGGACCGGATTAAGGGTTGGTCCGGTGGGCCCCCGAGCCTGAAGGGGCCCCCAAGAATACCCCGCTCATTAAAGGTTTTATTGATTCAATTATTTAGCTGAAATATTTGAAACTAACAAAATATAATAAGACTGCCAGTAGGCAGTGACACTTGGAGGGAGAAATGTCGGGTCTAGATTGGGGAACGCACGCCACAGGAGAATGGTTAGCAATGGGCTGCTCGCTTCCCCCACCATTCCGTGACTGAAACCCTATTTGAAAAATAGACTCCGTTCTGTGTTGGATGAAAATAAGCTAAATTCTTCAGTTACTTTATCAATGCAAAGTAACATAACACGACGGTTATCTTTGATCAAGTTGTGTCAGAATTTTCGTAAAAAAAATCAAGCTAAAGTCCCTTTGTGAGTTGTGTTAACAATGACACTTTAAAATTTAGATTTTGTAAAACCTTTGAAAACATTGTAAATATATTTTATGATTTGGCAAGTATTTTTCAATTATTATTATTATTATTATTTAAATTATTCCATTATGTTAAAGAAAAAAATATTCATACATATATCAAATATATCTAAACTGAGTTTTCAAAATACTGTTTATTTTCTGTTTGATTATTAAATAATACATAATTGTGACCATGATTTTAATTTTGTTTGAGAAGTTCATATATATATTTGTTATTAGTACTACCCGGGGCCACTTGCAAAATGTGGGGCCCCGGCCCCCAAATTTCTTGATCCGGCCCTGCTTAAAATATACATTTCATTAAAAACTCGTAAGATTTGGGGAAAAAAAAAAAGAATAGGCCTATACATTTTTGTAGAAACACTGCACCAAAGATCATAAATTAGATAATACTGTTACTTACTCTAAGGTATTAAGAACAGCTAAGAACACTGTTACAGAACATTAAGAAAAGAGAAACATCTTTGTCCACCAAAGAGTATAAGAATCAAATTCATTTTCTAATACCTTAATTAAAAACTATATATATCTGATTATGGTTCAGAAACCATTGGTTTAATAAAAAATATACCCCAAATAAAATTTTAATATCTTTAATAGTACTACAATATTACAATGATAAGATATTTCGTATCTCAAATAGTTGTGGAAAAATGATGAAAATTGGAAATTTCCACTATCTAAAGTACCATCAAAGTCATTTTCATGAGAAAATGAGAATTGCCATCTGATTTATAAAAATAGTGTCTAGATATAACATTTAATCAAAATCGTTTTAGTGAGTTTTGAGGAAATCGATTTATTCTCTTTTTGCCATTCAGTAAACTACCCTTAAATTTAAGGTTAGACATCTAATTCTGAAATCCTCTCGGGGGAACCTTATAAACATCCCAGATAACCAATTATAATCAAATCTGTAAAACAGCTTAGGCTCTAACCCGAGCTACAGACAGACGGCATTGCGAAAACAACATTTTTGGTTTCAGGATTTCATGAAACGCCAGCATATATCAAAATCTCGAATTCAAACTGTTTGACGATCACAGTACTTTCACTCCGAGGTGTCGAGAGAAAGTAATAAGTCAATATAATTGACGTTTAAATGAACTAATATTTCCACAAAATAAGCCTCCGTAGTTTTAATATCCAGAAAACCTAAAGATTACAAGCATCTATAAATGTGTAATCAGATAACCCACAGTGTAAAGGGTGTACTGTTGAACGACCGACACAAATGGCAAGCCTACGCAGATGACATCGCGTTGATGAACCAAGACAAGGAATAATTGAAGCAGATTACAGAAGCTGTCACGCAACACGCCGCAGAAGTGGAACTGTATCTCAATGAAGATAAAACAGAATATATGCTGATGTCAAGGGTGGAGCAAGACCAGCACCCACTACCCCCAGGCGAGACGAGTTTCAAATCAGGGGACATATTCAAATACCTCGCAGCGTGATTTACCAGACGTAATGGAGGGGACTATGACATAAAGGAGAGGATCCAATCAGGAAACAGGTCCCCCTTCAGCCTACGGAGTACGATGAGATAAAAAACTCTGTCGAAACAATCAAAGGTCAATATTTACAACACCATATTTCGTCCTATTGTACTCTACGGCTTTGAAACCTGGACAGCAAGGAAGACCGATCGAGACAAGCGCGACATCTTCAAGAGGAGGGTGATGCGGCAAATACTCGGGCCCGTCGAAGAAAGTGGAGGGTGGAGACAGAGGACATACGAAGAAGTCGCAATAGGTGGGTGCTAAATCACGAACATCTTGAGAAGTAGACGAATCCAGTGGGCTGGTCATGTGGCAAGGATGCCTGAAGATGCAATGCCCAGAGAAGTGATGGAAGGAATACCGAGAAAAACGCGCCCCCTTGGAAGACCTAATTTGCGATGGCGGGATGAGCTGGAAAAAGACCTAACCCGGCTGGGGGTAGCCAGAGATTGGAGGAGAGAGGCACTAGACCGACCAAGATGGAGGAAACTTGTCAAAGCAACGCGCGATATTAAGGGTCTATGATCGCTGAATTAATAATAAATAATAAATGTGAAATGCTTCGTATTTCGTTTAATAGTCTCTAATGTAATAATCGCGCATGATCACTTCTTCGGTTCCAATTCCATTCCTATATGCGCCTTAGAGCATGAGCCTTATGTGGGCTTTCACAAGAAATGATCGCATTAAAAATTTATTTCAATGTCAATTTATAATTTATAAATTTATGTTCATACTTTAAAATGAAGAATAAGATGCTTAAAATAATATTTCTAGCTGACAGTATGGAATAGTAACTGCTTATTTTTTATTTAAAGGTGGTAAGTTTGGTAAAATATTTATTGCAATGCTGACGAACATTGATTTTAAACATGTTAACCAACATAATTCTATAATTAAATATTAACGAATGGTAGTTTTGTAGTTTAATGTATTAATACAACCAAGTATCTTAGATTCGAAAACAATCAATATTTATTCTCAGTGTTAAATTTTTAATATAACTGAAATTATAATTTAATAAATGGATAATGTAAAAATAGTAAAAATAATAATTTTTCAAGAATTAGTGATCTACTTAGCTATTTTTATTTTCATTGGCTTATCGTAGTAATACAACTTCAATCGAGGATAATTCAAATTTCAAAATGGACGATAACATTAGTTAAGTTAGTCTACCAGTCAGAAGTAGTTAAAGATCTCTACTACGTTATTAATGTGAACTTTGATATTAATTATAACAATTTCTTAAGTTACCAAATGATTTATAAATTAAACTGCCGATAACATATAAATTAGATAGCCTTTATTTAACATTGCATTTTCAAAAATTATTATTGGTACGCGTACATTAAGAGGAAACTCGAAAGTGATGAGCCTACAAAACTTTCGATCTCGACTACGAGCTTTGATCATTGATATCGAGCTCGGCTCAAAGCTCGAAATACGAGTACTAGCTGAGCTTTACTAAAGAGCCCTTCATACGAAAATCAGATTATTTCATGATTCTTCTTTTGAAAAAATAATGTGGAAAATACACATTCAAGATTGGACCTTGAACACACGTCACACCCCTACTGTAAAAATGCGTTTTAAAACTTTGCTGGCCAATTTTAAAAAACAAAAAACAATGAAGATCGAGAATGCTGTAATCAATGGTGCTGCTTGATTGAAATTAATTAATTTATTAGTTGTGACAACCCTACGAATTTTAAAATTTTATAATTTATATGTACTGTGTTCAAGCCTATTAGTGCATACTTTGAATTTTCCATTTGGTTGAAGTTTTATACACAAGATCGTATCTAGGGATTTATTTTGGGTGTGGGAGGAGTATTGGTAAATAAGGTTGAATTTAGAGGAAATGTTCTCGCAATTGCATGGGTAGAAAGTGGGAAACCATTTAGGAAAATTAGCCTCAGTACACCTAATTGGGATTCGATCACCAATCTCCTCATGCTGATGTTTATGAAAATTTAACACTAACATTAAAGTGGGCTTATGGTCTAAACCATTGTGGACTTACTTGCGTCCCAAATGCAGCCCATACTCACTGAAAATGTGGTTTCACAGTATCCTAGAGGAGAATTAAAGGGAAACCCTCGGTGGCAGATGTTAAATAGCTTATATGATCCAAATAAAAATATCATGATTGAAGTTTACCATGCATATTTTATTTTATTAATAAAAATATGTAAAAATATATATTCAAGGAGTCAAACCGAAATATTTATCTGTTATGGTTTCGGTTCTGGTTCTGCAAATAAACATTTTAAGGTTCCGACAATAAAAAAATAAAAGTTCCTGTCCTTTTCTGTTCATACTTAGGTTCCGGTTATTTTAATTAATGTTTAGCACAGGCTCTTAATACCTTTCCAGGTTGTACGCATATGTAATAATTATGATAGTGAGTTTGTTTTGAAGAAGGTTGCATTTAGAGGAAATGTACCCACATTTTCGTGAAGGGAGAGTAAAAATTCATTTGGGAAAAATCGCCCTCAGTACACCCAATTGGGATTCGAGCCCCGATTTCCCTGTCATCGGCAGTCTAGTCTAACACAAGTGACGCCTTAGACCATAAGGCTATTGAAACAGGTAAAATAAAAGTTAGTTATATTAAATAAATTCAAAGAATTTTCTAAATTTTTGAAGTTAAATACTTGCACAATTTATTTATTATTTGTAAAGAGATGGTTTTATTCGTGTTTATCTGGCACATCTCAAAAGAATATTCAGAATAGCTATCATCTTTCAAAATAGTTTAATCTCATTTTCAAATCAATAGCTCTAAACACTTTTTTCTAATTTGTATCTCCAATTGTTAAAACGTACAAATTGAATTATTTAATGTTAGTTTGGTGCAGCCAAACTAGCTAATTGCCATTTTGTAAAGATAAGGAGCTTGTGAATATGATTTTAGTTGATTTGTTTTTAAAAATATCTCTATGTCCCTGTCATACTTAAAGAAATTCTTTTCTGGATAATATTAACTTCCCTCCATCTATCAAATTTATTAAACCATTATCTATTAATCAAACCAAGATATATTTTGCAATGCACACAATTAACACATTCTCTGGATTACTTTAATTATAATTTAATATTTGAAGGCAGAGAGTGAAAAGATAAGCAATTCGCGGCATTTCAACCCCGTACCCCCGCCCCTCTACCTTTTACTCCTCCCTGTAAACTGCCCAGACAAACACCACATAAAAAAGGAATATACTTATACTTTTATGTCATTACTTTGTATTTAACTGGTGTAATAATTGGGGTCCCGTTTAGACATGTTGACTGTCACTCAGGGCCGAATACATCTCCTAAGCTTTTGACCTGGAGCAGAGGTTCCCAAACATTTTGAGACTGTGCAGACCTTCACATGTCAGATTTTTCGTGCGATGCTCCTGTACATAATGGCGAAACATCTCATCCTGTATTTTATAATTTCAGTTTCACTTTTTCACTAGTCACATTCTTACACAAAGCCTGTTCTGGAAGAACAAACACATTTGACGTGTTATGCGACTCTTCATACAAACAGCAACAAAAGAATGAATGTCTTTCACAATGGTAGCACTCTTCATTTGGATTTTTACAGTAATTTTAGAAATTACCTAACACATGTATTTGTGTCTTAATGGGATGGTCGAGCTTGTTCCTCGTCACACAAAATATTGAATCTGGGGACAATGTTCGATACAGTTCCATGGATCTCCTTCTCAACCTTAGCTTTGTTTCTATATCTGGATTTTATTACTGCCAGGGCTGAAAATTCTTCCTCACACAGGCAGGGTGAGGCAAAAGGTAGAACTACTCTCACGGCTTTCTTACCCAGTTCTGAGTGCTCCTTTGCCACCCTGTTCCAAAATTGTGACAAAGTCCCGGGAGAGAATGTCATTTTTGGTGTGGAGATTGAAGAAATGTCTATTAGATGTTCCTGCTCAACAGTAATGAGGGTTGATAGTGGATTTTCTGTAAACATGTCTGTAACACTTCTGTTCATCTGTTTTGGAGGAAAATATCTATCGAATTGGGCATGGAGTTTGGATATATATATATATCACAGATTTCAGTTAAGTACTTAATAGCATCTCGTACATTTGGTTTTCTTGTATAAACTTGTATAACGTAGGAAAACTTTCACAGTAAAAAGTATGTGATTTCTGGTATGATTTATTCAATAATTTTGCATGTTGCATTTCATTATGAGTTATAAGTTTTTGTTTTTCCTTATAGCCGCAACGCCCCAGGGCTTCGCAACGCACAGTTTGAGAACCCCTGACCTAGAGAGTAAAATGATTAAAACCCTACAAAACGTGACAATAATCATCCCTCATTAGTGCTTAGTGCTAATTGCACATTGACACTTTTATAATCTTCCTAGAAAAATAAATACGTCCTACCTTAGCAAAAATTCCATATAAAAGGAAAAATAGAGTATTTCCCAGTAAAATTGAGTTAAAATAAGAAGGGCTTAAAATGTAATTTAAAAAATGAACTATTCATGTTTAGATACTTTAATAACTTTTATGTATATAAATATATTTGGATTCCAATTTCGGTTCTGTTTCTTAAGAAAATTATTTTTAGGGTTCCTGTTCCTTAAAAATAGCTGTTAATTTCGGTTATCGGTTCTAGTTCCAGTTTGACTCCCTTATATTTATAATGCTAGTTGTTTTGTGAAAGTGTGTGTGCTATTTCATAATACTTTTTGGGAGAAAAATACATTTTTGGGGGAGTAAAGTTGGAAAGATCCTACCAGCCATTTTTTTAATACAATCTTAAGTAGACCCCTCTAACGTATTAAAGTAATTGCTTATTGGGTGTTGTTTGTAGTCCTAAGTTGATGGGATTATTAAATATATTTTCTGCCCGCGGTGCAGACTGCTAATCAGATTCGGTCCTTGGGATGAAAAACATTGGACCATCCTAGTCTTAACAATAACAAAGCTCTTTCGACAGTAGTACAAATTGACGACACTCTTCAGAAAATCATTGTTTCCAGATTTTATCCAACATTACTCATTATATAAGAAAATAATTTATATCCCTTTTTTTAACTCTGCATTATTATTGATGCACTATTTTGTTTGTCATTTCGGGAGGAGGGTGTTTGAACCATACCCCCTTGCCTCTTGGATACGATATTTTTACATCATTAAAAATGTTGTGTAAGCTCGTCACGTTAGCAGGAGTCTATGCCTTAAAGCTTTCTTGTGCGTTTCAGGTAGCGACACTGTTTCTGTCGGGCCTGGGTACTGTTCTTGCCACAGACACCAGCGCTCACGCCTACCAGCGGGGCTACGGTTGTGACCAGGCGTACCACACCGTGCATAATACGCAATCTTTTAACATGCGCAACTTTCAAACCCGAATAAGCGGCATCAACAGGGCATCGGGCTCAGAGGCAGGGGCTTCCACTTCTGCCAGCTGGGACGTCGCCCTTCCTGAAGTTGTCGCCACGGGGGTAACCGAGGATGTTCCGCGCAACGCTCCCTGCCTTGTTGCGAAGCCGGAAGTGGTACCTTATCCTGTTGATGCTAAGCCGAAAATGTATCCTTATGCTGCTAGACCTTGGGCAGCCCCCTACCCTATTCTAACTAGGCCGAAGGTCGCTTATAGTCCTCTTCCTGATGCTTGCAGGTTTGGTAGATACCCTTATTACCCTTTTGCGCCCCAATTCAATCCACGGCAGCATTATTGAATTTAAAAGTTTGAAACAGCCAGAAAGTCAAAGTTTGAAATTTCCCAAGTTTTTTAATCAAAAATAAAGGTGTAGACATGTGTGAGTGGGAAAGTAAGAGTTGGGATGAGTTATAGTTATTGAAACGGTTTAAGTTTATTGAGAACCCAAATCCTTACAGATGATAAAGGAAACAACACATTTGGAAGTGAAAAATTGTCCTTCACGATTTCACAACTGTGGTGGATCGCTTATATACAATTAAGTTAACGTAGCTACACATCTATTTCGTGGTACTATCTCAATATTTAAATATCTTGACACTTGCCAGCTACTTTGTTTTAAATGGCTAAGTTGTAAGTGGGTGTTTTTACCTGCGGTTACCCATGTTGAAGTCCCCTAAAAGAGATGTCAATGAATCGTTAACACTAAATACCTCTTGAAGCAATTTAAAGTAATTACAAACAAAATAGCAGATTAAAGCGTTGGGAATGTTAAAACATTCAAATAAGATGTTAGCCTAGTCATTGAAGAGGAATATAAAAATAAATTATTAATAATACCTTTGAGGCTGTGGTTGGGTATAGGTGATGTAAAAGGAGGGGGTTTGGGGGGGTAGCCTCCAAAGAACCCCTCCTAGGTATGGCCATACAAGTAAGACTCAACTAACTATATACCTCGTAGGTGCAGATGTATATAAAACAACAGGATATTGAAGTAAACCAATTTTATTGATTTTATTCGTTTACATACAAGCTTTCAACTATTTTGGTCACGCAAGTAAGATAATTTTATTCGTGTTTGTATGGCAAATGATTAATATTAATAGTTAAAAAGTGTATTGTGATATAAGCATGCGCGAGAGCACATTGTATGAGCAGCAAAGTATTAATAATTATGACGTCTAATATGGTATGCGACAAACTTTAACCAACATAAACAATTACAAACCTCGAAAGAGAGAAAAATTAGCATTTTATTAATTCAAATTTGAACATTTAAAATAATCCGCATTTGGTTTATATAAAATTCGTATGAAATATTAACGAATGCACCCCTTTACCTCTACGTGGAGTGTATTTCAAAGCACATACGCATGTCACATCTCGTTAGTTCAGTAGTGTACAGCTAATGGTTTCTGCCAACATATTTTAGAAAGTGTTTAAAATAGATGTTAAATATATATTTATAACATATTTTAATCAATTTATGTTTAATTCATATAACTTATTTATTGTTTCACAGTATTATTTAACCAAATAAATATATATACAAAATATTGTTTTGATTAAAGTCTGTATTTGTAAAAATGAATGTAAAAATAAATAAAATGTAATTCAAACAAATAAAAACAACATAAAAATTAATTAAATAATATTTTAACTCATTTTAAAGTTACGAATATATACATTATCACGGAGAGGTGAAATAAATTATATTAAAACACCTCCCGACTCCCACGTATAAATGCATTTATAATAATTATCTTAGTTTGTTTTCATATTATTAGTATTATTTTTTCATAAATAAATAAGAAACATTCTGACCATAACAATTTAACTTAAGATTTTTTGTGTTTGGAAATCAGTGACCAATGAATTCTCAACATCTTGTTGGCCTGAGCTCATACAATTAAAACCATACCAAATTTAAATAGCCATATTTATTTATAAAGAATTTGTTTCCAAAATTTTGTCTGTTATCTCCTATAAAACATACTTGCTATATAATTATTTTTTAACAAAAATACTTCATTTAGCCTATATGATAGCGATAATGCATTTATAACCATTTATGTTTTATATCGAAGACAATGTTGACTCAATAGACTCATAATAATACAGTACTGATGTGCAATCTCTGTTTCCCGAAATGAAATCTCAGTGATCTTGGGGTAAAATTCTTGTCTAAGGACCCGATGCTCGTGGGTTCAAACCCAGCCGAGGACGATGGATAGTTCTAGAATGATAAAAATCTATAGCACAACATCCTTCAAAGGGGAAGTAAAGCTGTCGTCGGTCTCATGTCGAGTGTGGCATGTAGATAAACCTATTAGGTATGTGAAAATATCTTTTTGGTAAAATTGGTAGGCTCCTTCACGCTAGCTTGTAGAAATCCAGTGTAGAAGGCAATGGTGAACCACCACAACCTTAGTACATGGGATGTATACCAGATGGTGCAAGAAGCACTTAAGGCCCGTTGACACGGTGTTAGTGGACTAATGCAAGTTTAGTGGTATTAGCTTACCAACATGTTAGTTGTGTTGACACGCATTTTTCACTTGTATTAGTAGCGCTTCTAAAAACATGGCTGAAAATAAAGAGTGGTGATAACTGCTCTCCCTACTGTAGGCATTTTTTCTTATCACTGCGTCTCATTTCTCGTTCGGTAATTTATACGCATATACTAATTACGCTTGTGTGTTAGAAACTAGTAAGAGTGAATTTAGAATAAGTATGGGCGGCAACATAAATTACAATTTTTCAGTAAACGCAATTTATCATAATTAGTTAACCTATTTAAAAAAAATGTTTATATAGACAACATAAAAAAGTTAGTGATTAGTGTGTCTCCTATTTCTTAGTTCCTTAATACATTAAAATATATTCTAGTTGATCCCAAATCATTATTAAATTATTTTACTTGATTTGTTAACTTATTTCTCTATAAATCCGGTGATTAAAATTCCACAAAAACTCATCCTTTTCATAGCATTCCACAAATAAGTGTCGTCCCCTCACACACAATTTTTAGTTGCCGCCATTTTGAATTGTCTACTTGCATTAGTAAAGTTGGAAGGTGACCAACTTTTTCAGTTGCAAGTGGACTTGCATGTTAGTAGCTTGCTTGTCTGTTTACACGGTGCAAGCTGTGCGCGCGCAGCCAAATTAATGAACTTGTATTAGTCAACTAACACCGTGTCAACGGGCCTTTACTAGCCGAAGGACTGAGTGCCCAGCTACGGATGGATAAATTATGTTCACGATAGGTTTTTACCTGGATGACAGTTCGAAAATCATATGTTTAGGTTTTGGGTTGCCAACACTTGTAAAAAATCACTGTATTGCTATAAATGTAAAGATCTTTAAATACCTGTTATATATTACATTTAAAATAACGTACTATACATACTATTTCCTTTTTTTAAATAATTTCTTTTTATCCAACTCAAAACAATATTTTAAACATAATTAAAAATACCTATTCTTCGTTTTGGAACGTTATTGATTTTGTGTAATATAGTGCACACATCAATACATTTTAATAAAGGCATCGTATTTACTTGGAAAAGAGAAAATTGTTGTCTTTTTTTTACATACAATAAATGATTTTATGATTATTTTATCTTATTTTGAAATATTTAACGGAATAAAATATTTTCATCGACTGCGTGCCTGCATCATTGTAAAAAACTTGTTTGCCGTCATGTTCAATCATATGGTTTAAATTCGTCAGCCGCCATTTTGAAGCTATGTTCGTTAGAAGTTTTTGTGAAAGTGGTGTTAATATTTTTTTAAGTGGAATAAAACAATAAATAAACTTTGTGTCCGTCTTCAAATAAATATATAAATAATATTGGCCTAAATTACGGTGGTTAACTATCACATTAATATATTATCATTTGTTTTCATTACAGTCATCCAAAGTGATAGATATCAGCTGTTGGCGTAGTGATATATTAAGGATTACTTCTAGAAACATTTCGAGCTGTCATCCAGGTAAACTTAGCTCGTGAATGAATTATAGAAACCACGTCAAACCAACCTTCATGCTGTTGACTTAAGGAAAAGAAGAAAGTGCAAACTGTTGATCGTCATAAAAATCCTCCCTGTTTATCTATTCTGAGTTTTTAAGTGTAAAGTTGTGAGTGGATAGCACCAATGGACAGTAAGATGGCGACAGACAGTAATATTGATACTATATCTGAAACATGTTGAGTATTACTGGGCAGCGTGTCGCATTGTGTGACATGAATTGCTTTAAAGGTTTCATTTGTTTATCTAGTGGTCACAATATTTATAACGCGACTTGGTTGTCACAGGACAAGGTTTATTGGTGACACGCATCAAAATAAATAATGAATAAATAAATAAATAAATTATTCTGCAGGCATAAACTAATCATTACTCAGTCAGTTTGGTTGTTTGGTCATGCTAAACTAGAATAATATATAAATCTAAAAATAACTTCAAAGCTTAAAATATATAAAATAGAAGGAAATATATTCCGGTTCGTTTACTTCTGCATCATGCTGACAGTAGTGATAAGTTGGTGAACTGATAGAAACTTATTCCTCCCTATTCCCTTGTTTGTATTAATCTTAGTTTGTGTTATTTCCGCAAGCAGTGTTAACGTAATGGTGCTGAGGTTTGTGAGATGATGAAACTGTTCCTATCCATCCCTTTATTTCATTCTTAGACCGCACCCCATGCACTATTAAAAGAGGTGGATTTTCTCTCCAGTCAGTAAGCTATAGGGCATATACGGTAGTAAAGGTCACTCAGGCGGATCGTTATTGCAAACATTGACTGAACGTCACTTATGTCAATACATCCGGAAATAATAATTATTTACTCAGCTATACTAACTTATATTATCAATAAAAAGATGTATCAAACAATTATTATATACTAATAATATTTCCTTAAGGGTTACTGTTTATTTAGCTTTTTCGTAACTTATTGGAGGACCAAAAAATATTAATATAGCTATTATGTCTTTTGTTTCGCGACTGTGGCAACAAGATGTATAATGCATAAAATAATAAATTAAAAAGCATTATAGTCACACACATCTTGTAATTATGGACCACCAAAGTAAATAAAGAAAAAGCCAAACAAAATACGTTTCAAAATAAAACTTCTTTATTTTGTGCGCAGGAACGTAGGAACACAACCAAAGACAATATGTATTACGCCATCAACCACCCTTGCTTCGGCTGGTTCACCATCTTGGTTTTTGAAGGAAACGCAGCAGTTTAGAAGCTCTAGTTTGAAAAGCATTTTTTAAGTGAATTACTGTCAGCTCTTTCACACACACACAAAAAAAAAAGTGTTCCAATAATGTAACAACTGCTTGAAGAATAAAATAATTTAAAACAAATTTTTTGTTGTGAATGTTTTGACTGGCAAAAGTAACAACTCAACATGTTATGGTCTTGCAGATCATATGGCTAGGCAAATAGATACATAGTAACTTTACCTATAAAACTATACTATACTATAGCTACCCTATAGTGACTTTGTGTTCCTTCCCATACACCTACTTATTTTACTCTTAATTTGCGTGATTCACGCATCCAACAGTAACATAACGAGCTAGTGCTATACTGATTGTTCGAAGTTCGTGTTACTTCCTAGCTACCTCTTTGTTTCAATCCTAGTTCACACTATCTTCACATCCAATGTTACAGTGGTGGGCTACTGCTATAATCCCTATGTCGTGACTGACTAGTGCTCCTTGCTATTATTTTCTTTCTTGTACTATTAGTTCGTATTATTTCTGGATCCAATGGTATGCTTCACGATGGCCGTCATTTTATTACGCTCCGAAAAGAAAAATTAAGACGTATTCCCGCGGAAGGGCGACATTTTATTTATTTGATGAAATCATAATTATGATGATAAAGAACTATGAAACCAATTAAAATATAGACTATTTTTTATGTGTCATGAAAATATAATTATTAAGATCGAATTACATATGAAATCAATTAAAAAATCCATTATTACTAGGTTACAGCTTCAAGTAATTGACACATATCCGGTCTCTTCAATAAATAGGACGCAAGTTTGTTTACACCCGCGTAGAATCTCTACAACAAATAGTACACGCGAGTAAGTTCAAGTTACAAAAGCCACGCCACTTCTAATGAAGTTGCTTATAAAGTTGCTCGGAGGTAAGCCCCGTAGATTCTTGAGCCTCGAACTCAGAATCGTATATATTCCTTTTCTTCCACCAACCAGAGTGTATTGTTACTTCTCCTTCACTCTAATATGTAGAGGAGGTAACAATATCTATTACAAAGTAAATATATAACAAAGTAGAGACAGGGAAATATTTCATAAGAGTAAGAGAAATAAATAGGTAACAGTAATAGATTTATTATAAAAAATATATAAAAGATGATATAGAGTTACAATTGATAAAAAATATTAAATGCAGGGCCAAATAATAATAATAAACAGTAATAAATGTCCGTTAAATTAGTTAGGGGAAAAAATGTAACTCTTAGAAGTATAAAGGAAAACATTAAGTTTTAAACTGACAAATATGATAGTATTTAACAACTCTAAAAATATAGGAATTTCCCGTAGCACGGGAGAATACGTGTCCAAGACGACACGGTAACAATCAAAAGGAAGTTAGGTTGATAGAGAGTATTGGATTCCAAAACAGCCGGGCTAGCGCCTGACTACCACCAGAAGGGTCTATAATGAAAACATGGTGAATTAATTACTAATAAATCTATAACTGTAAATCCTATAGTTTTAGAGTTACTAAGCTAAATGTCGGCCAAGCTAACTAGCTTGATTTGAAATTAAGAAAGGTCCCATAGACTCAATAAATAATAAATGGTAACAGGATAGCCTGTCAATTACATTAGCAGATGGCTAACAATCAAGTGTCCATACAAAATTGTACTATGGCCGGTCCTTTCCCAGTGGTTACTGCCAGAGCACTCAATAGTACATTTATACAATTACCCACTCCCTGAGGTATACATCAAATCTAGTACACACTAACTTTAAATACTTGAACAAATGAAGTGCCAACAAGGGGCAAATGAAAATACTATCTGTGCGGGCCACTATACAAAACTAGCCGTGTTCCGCACTTTGCTCACCCAATAAAGTAACACAGAAAAAGGGGTGCCAACAAAAATGCTGTGAGATACTGACCTAACTAGGTCCTCAAATACAGGGGCTAGACAACCTGCTTGTAGCCATACAAAAATTCGAACAAGTGAGCATGACGTCCACGGCGTCATGGGATGTTGTGAAGTCATAAGAACTTAGAACGGAATAATGAACTTATGGAGAAGAAGAACCTTAAAGCAAGGTCTTTATTACACATAGAGCTCAAAGCCCCTGTATTTAGGATATGCTACATGGGCATAGGCAAAATATATAGTCAGAATATCCGACCAAAGAAATTAAGTCAGATTTACACAAACTCAAATTTAGTTATTCTGACTAAAACAACAATTCTGAAGGACTTAGAAAACATTATAGATGCTTCAACTAACAGAAACACAATTAGTCTCTTTGACTACTGCAACAAGTCCGGACTTAGAAAACGTTTTAGCCGCTTCGATTAACAGAGACTAAGTCAGGAGAACACAGAAACAAAACTTAGTCACTCTGGCTAAAACAGCAAGTCTGAAGGACTTAGAATACATTATAGCCGTTTCGACTAACAGAAACTAAGTCAGGAGGACACAGAAACAAAACTTAGTCACTCTGGCTAAAACAGCAAGTCTGAAGGACTTAGAATACATTATAGCCGCTTCGACTAACAGAAACTAAGTCAGGAGGACACAAAAACAAAACTTAGTCCCTCGGACTAAAACAGCCAGTCTGAAGGACTTATAAATTTGTTGAATACTTGGAACATCAGACGAGATTCCTTCGGCGTCCAGGGGGTGAGACCCACGACCCAAACATCAAGACCACCAGTTTCTTCTTTAGGTGCTGGAGCAGAGGTTCCTCCTTCGAGGATATAATATGATGAGCTACAGTAGAATGAATCTAGGTGTCACCCGTTATATACTCTTTTTTCTGACTCTAAACAGGACCAAATATAGGCATGTAATGAGGGAAAAGCAAGGAAGGGTGGGGGGAGGTGGGAATAGTGGAGAAAGAGTTGCCGAGGAAGTCCGCTAGGGCAGCAGTGCTCGTAGCTCGAGGCATCGAACCAACGACAGTCAGGTCCTTCTTCAACGTCGAGTGTTCAAGAGTTCAGACGTCTGTTAAAACTGCCACGCCTTCGCTTCCGCCATACTTGCAGAATAGTTTGTCGAAGCATGGTGTTTGTATCCGGGAACATCCACTTAATGTAAGTATAACACAAATGATATTATTACAGAATATATCCGTTTTAATCCTCTTCTTTGGATTACTTTATTATAGTTTAGTATTTTGTGCAGATTACGGTTTGTAGATGTCATTTTACTTGAGTGACATGCTATAATAGATTGTAGGAAAGCGGGGAAATGTATAAAGTGGTGGATTCTAAATACACCTGTTTCATAATATTCAACCAGACAATAAAGTATGTGCGTATAACCCGAACGGGTAGTAAGACGCGGTGCTAATAATAATAAAATATGAGCTTGACACGTGCCAACAAAAAAGAAATATGGTCGTCTTGACCTAATATGAATAAAAATATTAAATTATAAAATAAGAAACCGAATAATACGTTATGATTAATTTTTATTAATAAAGAGATAGGGGGAACGAGATAATTACAGTTAGGGCCGTGGCCCGTGGAGAGAAATCACGGGCCTCAGGGACAAATTCAAAAATTCAAATCATACTTTAAAACTTAAAAAAAAAAAAAAANAATCAAAACATATGGACTCATAATAAAAAAAGACCAAGGATATCAATAAGCATAATTATTATAAAACGGGTGACTGACTTTTAACTTGAAAATAAAACCATTTAAATAAATAACCAATCCAACTAGATGAGACCTGACTTATTTCATAAGTAAAATGTACTACTTTTGAATTGATTAAGGTTAAAAAAACTAAAAAGTATACATTTAGTTTAATTATAAAAGCATGACATAATAAAGTTTAATTATATTCAAAATCTTAATATTTAAAGTATAAAAAAAGGATCACATTTAAAGTAATTATTGTGAAATGTTCTTAAAAATCTATCATCCTACATAAATAAATTAAAAATTGCTTTTCTGGCCATTAGTAGACTAGTAGTTGCATCCGAGTCCGTGAGCGACACCCGTGCACTGCGATAATGTCACCGTCGATCACCGATCGCACAGTAATCAACGCTAAAATATAACTTAAGCCATTTGTTGACTTAAACAAAATGTAGATATTCGTATTCCCTAAAACCAATAGCTTCAGCCTCGGCACCAACAACCCAACTCCCTCCCTCTCGTCGGACCTGATCACACTGTTATAGTATTGTGCTGGTGCTTTAATCTTCATGTGGTGACTGAATCGTGTTCATTCCTATAATCTTTTTTTTGTACTCTTATTTAGTTTGTATTATTCCCGCATGAAATGCTAAGACAGATGGGTTCTAGTTATTACTTCAGAATAGCAACTAAGATGGTTTTGTTTTGTTCAGGAAAATGACAATGGAAATTTCAACTAAGCATAAATAAATGTACAAAGAGAATATCTAATATTCCAATATATTTATTGTGAGCTGCAAATAACTCTTTTGAGCTAAAAACTACAATATTTGTTTAGGCACAAAAACATTTCAGGTAACATGTCACTACATAATTTGATATAATAAATATGTATAAATATAAAAAGTAGTGAAAACAAGTACTTAAAATGATTTTCTTTGTTTTCCAAAATTAAAATAATTTTGGTGGAAAATAACGTTATTAAATATTATTTTTTGTGTAGATATTTTCCGAAAGTCGTTCAGTTATCGTGAGGCCATTGAAGTATCATGGGCGACTAGTAATAGATTCCTCCGCAGGGTGCTCCGGGAAGTCCCCCATTGATTCCTCCTGAGGCGGCTGCTGCAGCGGCGGCGGCTGCTGAAGAGCTATCTCCATAAAGTCCTCCGTATATTCCTCCATTGATTCCTCCTGAGCCAGATGACTGCAGCGGCGGCTGCGGCTGCTGAAGAGCCATATCCATAGAGTCCTCCATTCAATCCTCCTGAGCTGGCTGCTGCAGCGGCGGCGGCTGCTGAAGAGCCATCTCCGTAAAGTCCTCCATAGATTCCTCCATTGATTCCTCCTGAGGTGGCGGCTGCAGCGGCGGTGGCTGCTGAAGAGCTATCTCCGTAAAGTCCTCCATAGATTCCTCCAGAGGTGGCTGCTGCAGCGGCAGCGGCGGCTGCTGAAGAGCTATCTCCGTAAAGTCCTCCGTAGATTCCTCCATTTATTCCTCCTGAGCCAGATGCTGCAGCGGCGGCTGCGGCTGCAGCTGCTGAAGAGCCATCTCCGTAAAATCCTCCATAGAGTCCCCCATTGATTCCTTCGGATGCGGATGATGCAGCGGCTGCGGCTGCTGAGGAGCTACCACTATAAAGTCCTCCATAAAGTCCTCCATAGATTCCTCCGTTGACTCCTTCGGATGTGGCTGCTGATGCGGTGGCTGTCGAAGAGCTATCCCCGTTAAGTCCTCCGGACGTGGATGATGAAGCGGCGGCTGATGATGAAGAACTACCATCAGAGGCAGCTGATGAAGCGGTGGCGGCAGCCGATGAAGAGCTACTGTCCACTCCACAAGCGACGGGGACAAGCACAGGTTTGTTCACGTATATGGGTACGGGATGAGGGTATGGGGTTGGAATGGGCTGTGGAATAGCCTTGTTAACAATGTAAGGGACTGGGGAGGGGACACGGGTGATTATGGGAGAAGGATAGGGGGTGAAAACACGAGCAGGAATAGTTGAGGAATATGGTGTGGGAACAGGTTGAGGGAATGGGGTGGGGACTGGAACAGGCACTTTAGTATTAATGACAACTCGGTAAGGGGTGAGAACTGGACGCGGGATTGATGAATAGCTGGGGGTGGGAACTGGGTAGTATATCGGGGAAGGGTAGGGAACAGGTACAAGTTTCCTGACAGGGAAAGGATAAGGGATAGGCACCACTTTTCGGTAGGGTCTATTCACCAGAACCGGGAACGGTGTTGGCACAGGCTTAGATACAAAAACGGGTACTGGTTTGAGGTACGGTGTGGGGATACGTACAAGTACAGGTTTCGCCACCGAGAATGGGGTGGGGACGGGTACAGAAACTGGCCTAACAACTGGGTAGGGAACTGGGACTGGGATTTTCTGTATCACCTGCACGGGTACTGGAGTAGGTACAGTCCTAATAACAGGAACAGGAACAGTTTTGATGACAGGGACAGGTACGGGTCTTGAAATCGGTGTCGGGACGTATTTGTTGACAGAGACAGGGAATGGGCTAGGGACACTGAATGGTCTGTTCACAATATAAGGAACAGGTCGTGAAACTGGGACAGGCACTGGTCTTGGCACAGTGACCTGTACAGGCACTGGTCTTGGCACGGAGACTGGGACAGGCACTGGTCTTGTCACGGTGACCGGGACAGGCACGCCATAGGTACAACCACAGCCCCCCACGTTCCCCGAACTTCCACTCGAAGCCGCAGAAGCTGCAGAAGCACTAGAAGCGGCGCTTCCTCCTAGTCCTCCACTCAAGCCTCCGTTAGAAGCCGCTGAAGCCGCGGCAGCAGCACTAGCAGCGGAGTCTCCTCCTACTCCCCAACCACCCAAGTTGCCCCAGCCCAAACCTCCGTTAGAAGCCGCTGAAGCCGCGGCAGCAGCACTAGCAGCGGAGTCTCCTCCTACTCCCCAACCACCCAAGTTGCCCCAGCCCAAGCCTCCGTTAGAAGCCGCTGAAGCCGCGGCAGCAGCACTAGCAGCGGAGTCTCCTCCTACTCCCCAACCACCCAAGTTGCCCCAGCCCAAGCCTCCGTTAGAAGCCGCTGAAGCCGCGGCAGCAGCACTAGCAGCGGAGTCTCCTCCTACTCCCCAACCACCCAAGTTGCCCCAGCCCAAGCCTCCGTTAGAAGCCGCTGAAGCCGCGGCAGCAGCACTAGCAGCGGAGTCTCCTCCTACTCCCCAACCACCCAAGTTGCCCCAGCCCAAGCCTCCGTTAGAAGCCGCTGAAGCCGCGGCAGCAGCACTAGCAGCGGAGTCTCCTCCTACTCCCCAACCACCCAAGTTGCCCCAGCCCAAGCCTCCGTTAGAAGCCGCTGAAGCCGCGGCAGCAGCACTAGCAGCGGAGTCTCCTCCTACTCCCCAACCACCTAAGTTGCCCCAGCCCAAGCCTCCGTTAGAAGCCGCAGAAGCCGCGGCAGCAGCACTAGAAGAGGCGTCTCCTCCTAATCCCCAACCACCCAAGTTTCCTAAGCCCAAGCCTCCATCAGAAGCCGATGAAGCTGCGGCAGCGGCACTAGCAGACGAATCTCCTCCTACTCCCCAACCACCCAAGTTGCCCCAGCCCAAGCCTCCGTTAGAAGCCGCAGAAGCTGCGGCAGCGGCACTAGCAGAGGAGTCGTCTATTATTCCTCCTCTCAGATAACTGGCGGAGCAAGAGGCAAGTAACGCCGACAGGAAGAGTGCCTGAAACAAACATGTAGAGTATAGCAACACATTATTGACATTTGCTGAATTAACTAGTCTACATTTATTGATGAGAGTAGATTTTATACCTGATGTTCTCAAAACTGTTCATAATATTTTGAAAACTGGTGAACTCTTTCTAAGTTAGGTTTATATTCTCCCAAACAACGAGTATAAGGAATTAGTGTTTCATGATTTTAAAAAAAACCGCAGATGTGCTGTGTACATTTGAACAAGAACTGCCCGTGTCTATTGAAAATTGTCAAATATCTGCACAAAGTAATTATCTTTTTATCTTCAAACAAATGCTTCTACGTTTCCTTAAAACTTACCTCTATCACTTTGTTAGAGCATCTAGTATGAGTGAGTGATAGCCAATATAGGCTACAGCTCTTATAAATAAATTGCTAAAAGTATTTAATGTTGTGTTTTAGAAAGAAAAAAAAATCCGAAGTGATTATGATTCAGTTAGGTTTTATTTGAACCATGAAACTAATAACATTCTAACAACTTTAATGAGTCTGTTCAATTTTGCCGGTAAGCTGTAACAATGTAATATGCGTAGTCATGTTATTTTTCTAGCGAAGTTTGGGGATAAGGGTGCGTCCATTAGAAAATTTTACTATACATTTAGTCAAAAAGCGTTTCTATGCTCATGTATGAAAACCCCCCCTACATTAAATTCCAAGGAGGTTAAGAGATAATTATATCTATTTGATTTTTAGCATTTGCACAACACACGATTGTACGGAGACGCGCCTAATTAAAGAATTGTTAAGCTCTTGCAGTTTATCAGCTCAATTTTCAAAAACTAGCCACGATATTAAAGGCCATTTATGTGTGCAGCAAATCCATTTCATAATTGTTACCGTTTGTAATTTTTAAACTTCGCTTTATTCAGCGACAAATGACCATTATTTCTAAAGCTATAAAGTGAAATATATAAATAAAAAATAAACATTTAATTTGTTTGAGGTATTTAACGCGAACTTAATGAACCGAGTGATTATTTCAACACATGACTTATAAACTATCTCAAATCTACAACATCCAGCCCCTGTCCATTAATTCTTCATTGTGAAAGGCGAAACCCACATTTCGTCAAAGATAAAATTTTCAGCCACGCAAGGAATCAAACTTGGGACCTTTAACTTATTCCACAGACGCTATCGATTGAGCTTAGATTAATGTTGGACATAAAACAATAATTCAATACAGTATGAAAAAGACAGATTTAACACCAACAAAAGAAAGCAATAAAAAAAAAAGCTTCCCTTCCTCCTTACATGCCCCAATAAGCAATGTTTATTTTTGAGTTCCCAATTTAAAATATTTTAATGAATAATCAAAAAACATTGGGGTGCGTCTTCTAACTATTTAAATTGTATATTGATTAAATATGAGCCATATTTACCAATTTTTTAGCCAGATAGTATTAGATTTATTATTATTAATAGAGTTATTAAAGTACAGCGAAAGGAACTATAGTGGAGAAGAGCAGTAACGATCTTGGTGTGAATGGATATATTATCTAGGTTTACATCCAACAACCTTGTTAATGAAAGAAGAGGCACGCGCCTCCACTCAAAGAATGACCATTTTAATAAACAGCTCCTTAGAGCCAATGCTAATATTTCAGCGTGTTTTTTTGTATAACACGTCGGTCTAGATAATGAAATCACTACGTGCAGTGTCATGTACATTAGATACGTTTATTGCTTCAATAGTCTACCAAGAGAACGTTCAAAAATCCACGACCTTTAAGAAATATGACAATATGTGTTGCATTAAGATCGTGAATGAATGTGTTTATAGACTTTTTACTATTAGTTATCGGACTTAATAAAAATTATTGGTGTTGCTTGGGATAGAAACTTTTCAAACGAGCCGTATTTTTAAAAAAATTGTTATTTCTGATCAAGTAAATTGATACATCGTATCTAAGGTGTTACAGAAACTTAATAAAATAATATATTAAAATGTTTTTTTATTACAATTATTGTTAGAAGTTATAACAATATTAATTCGAAGTTTCTTTAAATGATTTACTCTAAAAACCTCCTTCCAATTTTAGATCACATTAATTTTATATTATAATACTGCAAAGTATTAAAGTTTAAATAATATCTCACAATTAAAATAATTATGTTTGTCACAAAGCTCTTACCTTCAACATCATTGTTGGAGTCTTGAGAACGTTCAAAGACTGAACAATGTTTGATACTCATAATTCCTTCGTCAAATTATATATACTCTTACCTATGATTCTAAGTAACTCATTTCACACGCGTCTCACAGTTATTTACCAAACAATTTAACCAAAACATGACAAGGATTGTAGTGGTGGGACGTGAAACGTGTCGAGGGGAATTTATCTTTTCAAATAAGAACTGATATGGAATAAATGTAGTTGTTACAAAAGAAACGTTTAAAATAATTTGAGGAAACTCATGTATCTGTGATCATAAATATTAATGAATGATATCCCGATTGGGCAGGGAAATGCGTTGCACATGATTGATAGTTTGGAACTTGTTACACACATTGGACAGTATGTTTTATTGAGTTACTTCCAAAGCACTTGATAGGCATTATTACTCGCACTAGCAACGACTTAAAGTGCTACATAATGGTCAGAGAGCGGTGAGAAATAAAAATATAGCATTGATCGGGATGAGAATCAGTCAACTAAAATTTAAAGCTTAAAATCTTATGTGGTTCCAGAATCAAAATTACTCGTAGAGCTATAATAATTATTATCACCGCGTCTTACTAACCGTTCGGGCTATACGCAAAGATAGAGCTATAAACCTAAGTAGTAAGAGTAGGGCCTACTGATATTATGGCATTGTGGAGGTATTAATATAATAACGTTGATATAATGATAATTAGAGTTAATACACTATGGATATCCATGAGTTTTTTCGTAACACCATTGTGAAAGCATGGCTATAATGAAATTAACAGGCATAGTGTGAGTATTCACACTTCAAAATAGAATAGGCACGGCTCTAATAGCCTGAATAAATCAGCTATGAATAGTCGCGCTATGACACATGTAGGTATGGCTAGAATAACCTGAATAAATCTACTATAACTATTCACAGTGTGACATAGTGTGTGGATGACAAATACCTGAATAAATCTACTATGAGTACTCACATTGGGACATAGTATAGGTATGAAAAGAATAAACTGAGTAGTAGTAGGGGGGAGGTGGGTAAAGTGGCAACCTTAACGAATTTTTTTTAAATACATAAAATGTATTGAAATTAAATTTGTTCATAGTAATATATTTATTTAATTTAATATACACCATGGTGATTGATAATACAATATTTGGGATCAATGTATTGAAAGTAAAATTAAATATAACTTTTTTATTATTAAGTACCAAGTGGCCACACTTTCTTCTTTTTTGGTTATTTGGAGCCAACTGTTCCTTTTGTGGAAGCTTACTTTTTTCCTTCTTTTTCAGATTGTTTTGTCTTTTCTTCTTTTCCAGATTCCAATTCAGCTTTATAGTGACTTGATGTGGGCACTGCTGCTTTTCTCTTCTTGCAATTGGTCTTCCGTACTTCACCTGATGCGTATGGCATTGGCATAATATCTGTAGGGCTTACAGCAAAATATGTTCCAGGCACGGGATCAATATAGCTTCTAGTGGGAGTACCGGCTGTTGTATCATTGCTTCCAGCGGAGGAGGGAGCGCTCGTTCAAGGAATGGGAGTGGTTGTCACATTGCTTCCAACGGAGGAGGGAGCGCTCGTTCAAGGAATGGGAGTGGTTGTCACATTGCTTCCAGCGGAGGAGGGAGCGCTCGTTCAAGGAATGGGAGTGGTTGTCACATTGCTTCCAACGGAGGAGCGAGCGCTGCGGGTTGAAGCAATGTTGCTTTCCATTGTTTCCTCCTCTTTGTTGGGGTTCTTCTGTTTCTGAAATTTGTTCGTGTACTACTTTCCGCCTTTCATCGTGAAGTTGTAAAGGCCGGTTTGCATTTTCAAAATCAACCATATTATCAATTGTTTCTGCAGGAACAAAATCATAATCGACCAAAATATTAGCATCTGTAATGGTACGAGCCCACAACGTTTGAAGCCGTCGATTGTTATAGCCAAAGTTGCTGCACGAATATATGCCTAGGCCAAATAATCTACAGGTTTGATATTGTGCGTTACTCTTCCAGGGCGATTTCTCATAAACTTCTCTATTGTTTAAACAAAATGGGTTTTGAGTGGTCCATTAGAGGTAACATCCAAAGGTTGGAGTTTGTGACTGCAGTAATGTGGCAGGGGGAAGGCGGACTACTGTTGCTTGGTTTTCCTTAGCCTTGTCGATAATGTCAAAGTTCTTGCGGGAACCCATTTTTTATTGTTGCAGTTGTTTTTTTCTTAAATGCTTCCAGGATGTCCAATATAAAGTTAATTTGGTTTATTTTTATAAGATCTCAAATTATATGACAAGAAACACCTTTTTATTAGTAGCCAATTCCTTCACTTTTTAAATTAGAGCTTTATATTGAGTTTTAACTTATTATTTGTTCGTTAGTTTGTTCTGGTGTGATTCTCAAAAAGATTTCTCCTCAAACTGTTTGAAATTTCTAGGTAAAAATATATGTTACAGTTTTATAATCTCAAAATTGATGTGTTTATATCTTCGTGCTAATGATTCCCTCTATATTCACCAAAACTACTAAATTTTTGTAACATATGTGGAATAAATTAAACGTTTTATAGCAAATATAGGAAAAATCAAAAACTAAATTTACTAAATGAAAATTAATTTTTAAATGAGGATATCACCGTGAATGTGATCTCTCAACTAGGTTTAAAAAAAAGTTTTTGTGTATGTTTTGGGGGAAGAGCGTGAATTGAAAGTGTAAGAATGACAACAGAATACACCCCAAGTTGTCATTTCATAGAAACATGACTGTTTTTATACTCTAAACTGGTGATAAGTTTCCATGGTCATTAGCTAGTGTTTTACAACATACTTCTATTCAACAAAGAGGCCAACATTTTAAAGACACCTGCCAATATAATATTCAGGCCTTGCCTGCTATTGAGTTCTGAATGGTTTGTTCATGTATATTGTTCCCAAAAGACTCAATTCTCCTCCACTCCCCCAACCCTTCACAAATTCTAGAGGTAGCTGATAAATTGAATTGGTTGGAGGTGTCACCGGAGACATCTAACGGAGAAAAGCTAAATTCAATGCGCAAAGAGTGTTCCATAAGCCCAATGTTATAATGCCATATTTACAAAACACTTGGCATTTATCATCCAAATTAGCTAATAAAATCTAAAATATATTAACTGTAGTGCTGTAAAATTTACCAAAATTAGCTAGTAGGGGGAGCATATGTAGTCCCGTGGCGTAATTCGTGATTAAAAGGTGGGAGGGTGATTTTTTTCATCAGAAACTATCTGCAGATTAATAATTTTCATGGTATCACTCTTTGGTGTGTGGCGTACAGCATTTATGACGTCATCAAGATGGCCGCCAATGAGTTTCAGAAAATCTACATTATCTCAGTTATTTATCAGCCGAGTTTCTTTTTTAAAGACTCATATTTAATTAAGATAATTAAAATGTCTACGAAAAAAGTTCTTAACGTATTCACTCTAAAGTAAACATTATTTGAGATATTAGCATTAATAGGGCTTTGAAACTTAGTAATTTTACTTTTTTCGTATTTTAATAAGACAATATAATCATTTAATATTACTTTTTCTATAATTTTTTTTTTATTTTTCAGTTTGTATAACCAGCTAAAATATGGAAGGTTCAATGAAATAAGATCGACCACACTCATCTAAATGAAAGCGCATGAGTGCCATAGACTTTGAATTGTGCTTATTGTGTCAACGCAAATTGAAGAGTTCTTTATTTAAAAACTCAACTACTAAACAAAAGCTTTTAGACATAGTAATAGTTCAAATTGGGTGCAAATACAGTGATTATATGCACCTTAAACACTTTGAAAATATCACAGCTGAAGAAACAAGCGAGTTAAATATCCGATGGAATTTATCTTGTTACAAGAAATGCACCCACCAAAGTAATATTGATAGACTACAAGCCAGATAAAAAAATACAACAAGCAGAAAATGAAGCGGCGTCCACAAGCTCAGAACGCAATAAGGACCTTCCATGTACTGTACAAGATCCCTCAATACCGGCAAGAAGCTACAACAAAAATGCCTGCTTCTTTTGTGTTACATCCGAAACTAAGCGACATCAATTATGTACTGTTTTGACTAAAGAGGCCGGTAAGAAGATCTTCGATGCTGTCCAGCAGAAGTGAAAATGCAAATGGAAGTTTAAATTGAGTGGATGCATTAATACAAAAGATGCTTGTGCGTACGATCTAGCTTACCACAAGGAATGCCATACGAAAAATGTCATCAATATATTCCGAAGTACAACTAAAATATAAACAACACTTAATGTGTCAGAATGTGATAGTAAAGTAGAATTCATAGATAGTTTACTAGAACTACTTTTGGAAGGTAAAGTAGTCACGATGGCAAATGCTGAGAGACATTACAGAAATATTTCTCACTCGGATGGTGTTAAACAACAAGATATGTTGTCAAGAAAATCTCTTGAAACACTTATTGAACTTGAACTGTTTCACATGGATACCCCCAAAAATCAAACACAGTGTATTTCTTTGAAGTTTGTTGACGATGTTTTGCTGTCACAGGTGAAGGCCAATTCTAACATGAATACGAATATGAAAGTTTTGTATCAAGCAGCTACATTATTATATAAATCCGCACTGAGAGAGGGGAAATTTAAAGGTTCTATTTCGGAAAACCCGGTCACAAACGCAATACAAAATAAGTTATATCTTTTTATCAAATGGTGTATAGGTGGGAAAAAATATTTAGATAGTTTGCAGGTTGCAAACAAACATTTGAACCAAAAGCTGCTACATTGTCTTAAACTCTCATGTATAAATGTCTAACTAAAAGTCAGACCTTATTTGGGTGCATAGAATTAGTTAAACGCAGACACACACAGGATCTTCCTCTTCAAGTTACTGTTGGCTTAACGGTACGTTATAAAACTTATTGTATATCTGATGAGACATTAAATATGGCAGGAATTGTAGGACAAACACCATAACATAAACATAATGACGACTCTAGATAAGAAATACTTAGGTAGGATCTTGCAATAAACAAATTACGTATTGAGCTTAAACTAGTGGGAAATACTTTTTCGTATGAAGGTCCTGAACATATTAATGTGGCAATCAAGGCTGTTTTTTCAGAATGCATCATAAGAGATGTCGGTCAGATGCATATTCTTGGTAATACACTCTATGATGAATTCAAAACCCAAGGGCTCGTGTCTGAAACCAGCACCATGAATTTATGGGAACAAATAAATAGGAATAAATTAAACTTGTGTTCAAGCGCCAAAAAACAATTAAAATAAAAGAGGCTGGCATTGCTAAAGATTTAAAATCAGACAGATCACTCTTTTCTCGGCTGCTTGTTGTAAGCAGATCACGTTACATAGATATACGTGAGACAATATGTGTCTATGAATTTTCTGCTTTACCAAGATCACTTTTAAATTATATAGGCACCATGCATCTATGTTAGCAAAAGAGTAAATTGTTATACAGTTTGAAGTAAATTCCACTCACACCACAAAGCAGCAGTTCAACTCAAAACCAAACCAGTTCAAAAGCAGATTTTATCAATACTCACAAGAAAAGTACGTTTTATGTGGCAGTTATTGATGGAAGTATTAGATAAGGGTAAAGACATTCAAACATGCAAACATATGGCTGAAGCATTTGAAAAGAAAATAGAAACAAACAATGGCGTATTATCTGGGTATGCTAGTCCTGCGCCGCATACCCAAAATGATATGGACTAGTTTTTTGTTTAATTCAATGCTGTCTGTGTGAGCTGTGTAAACACTAATGTTTAACTTGTTAATAAGTATACATGTAATGAACTATTAATTTAAAAAATAATATTGGTTCATATTCCAAAAATACTGTGTTTTAAGTAATTCTTCTTCCAAAAGGTTCTACTTAGCACAATAGGAAACCCGGGGCTTGCTACTGGAAAAACGCAAGGCAAGCCAGGGAGGCTCTAATGACCTTGCCCAATGTCTAGGGGGTGGCAACACATTCCTTTCCGCTCGCCCATAAGTAATTGGCCAATGAGCTCGGGTTTTCACAACCCAGGTCATACTGTTTATGTGAAGCAAGCTAAGCATTGTGCCAAATATTGAAACAAAATTCAAGATCAAAATATTTATTTATTAAGATAATTTAGTATAGTTTAAGTAAAAATACATAAAATAATTATATAATTAATTGTAAAATAATAGCTAGTATACGTAGCAAACTTTAAATTATACAATAATTAAATACATTGATTTATGTTTAGGTATTTTAGTCACATATATTATCATGTATTTGGAAAACACATTATTTAACCACTCTTTAAAATTTAGGCATTTCAGCACTGATAGAGTGGAGAAGGGGGGAGGGGACTGACGAGACTACTTTAACCGTTGTTGACGGTCATTCTTGTTTTTATTTAGTAGAAAGGATCGTGGAGTTTTAACTTTTAGGTTTTTGTTTTACATTAACGACTTATTAGTCATTGTGATTTTATATAATTATACATCAAAGAATCCCAAAAGTGAGGCGTGTGAGTTCACCATTTCAAGATGATTTAGAAGGAAAAGGTAAAATAAAATATATTTTCTTATAATTTACTTAATCATTGGCGCACCCAGCCATTTACTTTGGGGGGAGGCATTCAATCAAGACTGTTGCAAGAATAACATTTTGATGGCGAGAGTGGGTTTGGAGTGTCACAGCCTCATTAGCCCTGTAGGCCGAGAATATTTATGAATATTAATAATATTATCTGGGAAGCAGTGGGTCTGGAATGGGTTATATTCAGCCTAGAGTGGATAAATAAGCAACTACTCTAATAAAGTAGTAGTGGCTCCGGTATAGAAAGCCGAGATTAATGGCTGGAGTCATCGTAGTGCTGACCACATGACACCCTCTATCCGCAAGAGTTGGCACTAATTCGCCAAACAGTTTGGTAGCCACTCAGTAGGTATAGCCTGAATGCGGGCTGACACCATGGATATACTTTTATTAAATTTTGAGTGTATGGTAATCATCGTTATGGATAAATAAAAGAAGAGAGAATATGAGAGTGGAAGAGTGTGGGCTCAAAATTTCCTAAGATAGCATACAGTTAAAGGGAAATAATAAATGTTCGAGAACCACTGTTCTATATGGACACATCTTCAAATATATCCCTTGAAATAATTCCTTGACGATCTTGGACAACGGTGGTTGATGGTCCTCGGCCCCCAAATTTCCGTTGAAACTTTTAGAGTACACCATACCTTTTAATTTTTCTCAGAATACGCCACTGGAAACAAAGTATTGGGATTACAATGAAGTTCACCTTGTGTTCGATACATATAATGAACACTCCATGAGCAATATAACAAGGCAAAAGAGAAACCAGAATATTGTGTCTACACGCTATAATATCACCGATAGCAAAAACATAGTCAACGTTACAATGTCAAAACTACTTTCAGATATGTGTACCAAAGATGAACTAATTGCGTACCTGGCTCAAAAAGTTATTTGTCAAGTACAATTAGCGAAGAATGACTTTGTAGTTGCATGGCGTTCAGAAATTGCCTTGTTATTTAGACCAATACACAAGAAGAGGCCGGTACAAATATAATTCTTCATGCCATCAATGCCGCAGAAAGAGGAGCGACAAAACTTTATATATTCAAACAAGACATAGATATTTTGATTCTTAATATAGGAAGAAATCCAAAACTTCCCACCGCAACTTACTTTGTACCCATTTCCAAAAAGCTCTATCGATTGCAGATTTATACACATCACTAGGCTCATTGAAGGCTTTTGCACTACTAGTTTTTCATGCCTTGTCTGAATCTGATTACACAGACACTTTTTCAGGGAAAGGTAAACTTTCATACTGGAAGGCATTCAGTGCAGCGATAGAGGACACCATGTTGACTCTTGGCTCAATAGAAACCAAATACACCATTCTTGATATAGTAATGGCAGTACTAAAAGAATTCATCTGCTAAATCTACCAGCCCAGAACAAACATTAATAAACTTGAAGAGTTGTGTTGGTCTATGTTGTCTAAGAAAAAGACAAACAGGGAAAAGTTACCACGGTAAGAAGTTCTTTTATACCTACAATGAAGAGGCTCAACTACCAAGTGATGATCTGGAACCAAGACAGTAATACTTAGTCAATAATTCCATCCCCTATTATACATGGATGGACCATGCAGAATGGGTAAGTAGCTCCTGTTCTCTGCAAAATATCATGTGCTCCAGACTCGATTCTGTTAAAATAGGAAATTCTATGTGGGTAAATTCTAGTTTAGGTTGGTACCCTGTTAAAGTGTCATTTTTTTATCTGATCTGTGTCCATGCCTATGAACTCGTGTATCAGTCGAGTCATTTTCTTAGTTATTATAACATGTATTGCCAAGTCTAAAACTGGTTAGTTTTTTCTATAAGCTTGTGGACTCTGACAGGTTATGAGCCCAGGCTTGTGGTAATTTGTGGATTTTAGGACGGGTAGAGTTATAAGTCAAGTGTGCGCAGAAGTACGCGTGAACTACGTGTTTTCCTGTTCTTTGTGACGCTGTTGCCAATCATCATCGCCACAATGGTCTTAGAAGAAGACAAAACTTACATAATTCAGCTTTTCGATGGTACTAATTTCGACAACTGGAAGTTTCAGGTTGTCCTTTATTCAAGGTGACTATCGGGACTTGGTGAAAGTTGCTACTAGTGATAATGCTGAAGTAAAGGTGGAAAAGGAAAAAGAGTTGGACAAGCTTCGGAAATCCGATCGCAAGTGTAAGTCTCAGATTATATAACGAATCTCAGACAGCCACTTGGACCCTTTAAGTGCATTTTATTAGGTTCCCGAACGGGTAGTAAGACATGGTGCTAAATATTATTATTATTATTATATTTATTAGGTTTGATCGTACTATTCGGAAATTGAAATCGTTGGGAGCTAACCTTGAAGAATTAGATGTTGTCTGCCATTTTATCTTGACTATGCAATCTGAATATAAAGTTATTGTCACTGCCATAGAGACACTATTTGATGAAAATCTCAAATTGGCATTCGTAAAAACTTGATGATCAGAGTAAACGCCAAGAAGAAGGTATTGATGTATGAAGCCAATCATTCTCTAGCATTACTGATTTTAAAGCTACAAAACTGATATCTTCGCAACCGGAATGTTGTCCGAACTGTAAACAAAGCATTTAAAAACAAGTTACTGGTAATAAGGGTATTTTCTGATATAAAGATGGTCACTTTAGTTTGGACTGTCCTAAATTGAAGGCAAGAAACAGCAGAAGAGTTCAAAACGTAAAGAAAATGTAGCTGAAGCTAGTGATAAAGAATTTAGTTTGACTGTGTCAACGTCAGTGGCTTGTTGTGATGTATTTGTGTGATTGATTGACTCTGGTACCACTCAACATATGATCAGTGATAAAAAAAAATTACTAGTTTGGTCTCAAATAAGAGACGCCTATCAAAATCTATCAATATAAAAATTGCCAAATCAGGATCGATGTTGTGTGCTGAAGAGATCGTAGATATACATGCATCTGTGACTTACAAAATTAATCAAAACGTTACCAAATTTTTCAACGCACTTTTTGTCCCTGGATTACATTTTAATTTTCTCTCAGTTAGTAAAATGGACGCTAATGAGTTTAAATTTGTGTTTGAAAAGGGGAACGCTATCATTCTGAAAGTTGATCCTTTTGTGGCTGTTGCCAGTCTATCTGGTAAAGTGTATACAATGTCTCTTTCGCCTCGTGAAAAAGCATGTGGTGGTGTTGCTAGTTCCATTATAGCATCATCAGATTTATGGCACAAGAGGCTTCATCACATAGGCAAAACTGATTTAGTTCACTTAAGTAAGATTGTAGATGGAATCAAGGTTGATCCAGGATCCATCTCCGATTTATATGACTCTTGCATACAAGCTAAACAAACCCGCTTTCCACACACAAAGCCACTCATTAGAGCTAAGCGCCCTTTGGAGATCATACACAGTGATCTTGTAGGGCCCATTAAGCCCGTAATGATCAAAATAGGTGTTTGCTTACCCTGATTGATGAATATACTCACTTTACAGTCATTTACATTTTAAAGGCAAATTCAGAAGTATTTTCATACGTTAAGCAATTTGAAGCTATGGCAGCAGCTTACTTTAACCTAAAAATAAGCCACTTTATGTCAGACAATAGTGGTGAGTTTGATTGCAGGAAATACTCTATTATTTAAAAAAGAAGGGCATCCAGTCAGAGTTTAAAATCAGGCATACCAGTCAGCAAAATGGCGTCGCAGAAAGAATGAGACGTAGCATCATGGAGAAAACACGCTGTTTACTCCTTCATTCTTCTCTTGATAAGTCACTATGGACAAAGGCCGTTATGACTACAGTCTACCTAATAATCATATCGCCTATTAAAGCTCTTGAAAACCAAGTTCCAGCAGAACTTTGGTATGATGTAATCCTGGACCTAGTGAGGAACTTGAATCTCTGCGTAGGAGCATGAGACCCCGCAATGTACCAGCGTGCCTAAATGACTATGTGGCACTGGCTCTTGGTACTGAGTCATTTATTGACAACGTGCCAGAAACCTTTGAAGACATCCATAGTAGAGATGATGCTCAACAATGAATGGATGCAGTTGAAGTTGAGATGTACTCACCAAAGAAAAATGAGACCCTTACTGAGCTGCCATCTGGTAAATAAACTATCAACAGCAAGTGGGTCTTCAAGATGAAGCAGGATTAAAATGGACAGCTTGACAGGTACAAGGAAAGGTTGATGGTGAAGGGCTGTACACAGAAGAAAGTGTTTGACTTCAATTAAACATACTCACCCGTAGCCCAGTTAACTAATGTCAGGACCCTGTTTGGCATCATAAACAAAGAAGATTTAATTGCCTTCCAGTTGGACGTGAAAAATGCATTCTTACATGGATACCTTTCTGAAGAGGTGTATATGAAGCAGCCACCTGGCTTCGTAACTGACAGCAACCTTGATTTTATAAGTTACACAAAACCCTCTATGTATTGAAGTAGACACCATGGGAGTGGAATGCTAAACTTGACAAATATGTAATTCTTTCGGATTTGAGTAGTCTGAAAACGAAAAATGTGTGTATTTTGACTTCAGCAACAGCATTGAAACTTACCTTTTGGTTTAAGCAGATGAAATAATTTTGGCAGCGAACAATCTGCAGAAGTTGAATAACATAAACACATATCTTATGTCAGAATTATTGATGAAGGATCTTGGAGAATTCACAGATTTCTAGGTATAAAAATTGATCAGAAAACTGATGGTATGTTCCTTAGCCAAACAGCCTACTTGAAGAAAGTTCTCAAGAAATTTTGTATGGAACAGTGTAAGCTTGTCAAGACACCGATGGAGGCAAAACCACCAGAAATAACTACATAAGAGTACATAAATTTAAAAAAATCCGTAACGTGATCTTGTTGGTAGTTTGTTGCATGTTATGCTCTACACTCGCCCTGATCTGAGCTTCCCGTTAAATTTCTACAGCAGGTATAAGAGTAACGCAACAGAAGCTGAAATGGACTCAAACGAATACTACGATACATTCAAGGAACACTTGAAGTTGGTCTCTTCTATCTGAAGAACTGTGATGTCACTTACGGGCTCACGTTGATGCAGACTGGGCCAATGACAGCAATGGTTGTAAATCTACATCTGGGTACCTATTCCAAGTTTATGGTGCCACTGTTGATTGGACTAAACGTAAGCAGACTACAGTCGCACTGAGCTCAATGTAGTCAGAGCTTGTCTCCCTGTCAACCGCCTCATCCGACCTACTCTGGTTGAGAAGACTGATCCAGGACGTTGGGATCATTCTAGGAACCACCAAGGTGTATGAGGATAACCATTCCTGCATAATATATTTGGATAAGTGGGAACATCGAAGACTAAACCATATTGATGTCAAATACAACTTTGTTCGTGATTTGTATCTAAATGGTATTATTGATGTGATTTATTTGGAGACAAATGAACAAAGTGGTGACATTCCGACAAAAGAGTTTGGTTGGAAAAAAATTTGAGTACGTTTTTAATTATATTGGTTTGATCAAATGCTGATTTACTTGAGTATATTTGTATGTATTTGAGGGTACGTGTAGGACATTTTTACTACTTTTGTGGTTGTAGTAGAATTGAGGAGGAGTGTTAAAATATGTAATTTTATGCGGGTAAATTCTAATTTAGGTTGATACCACTGTTAAAATGTATTTTTTAAAAAGCTGATCTGTGTCAATGCCTATGAACTTGTGTATCAGTTGAGTCATATTCTTAGTTATTATAACATACATTGTCAAGTCGAGATAGAACTGGTTAGCTATTTCTATAAACTTGAGTACTCTGATAGATTCTCAAGTTGATCAGATATTCTTGCGTAAAGAATGAATGTAATCCACCATGTACTGTACATGTTCTGTAAGCAGCCTACCGTGTACTAATATGTGTGAATGTGAAGGTTGAGACGAACAATGTGACAATGATTCACATATATTATCAGAAGAGAGAGATTATAACAATAACGACGATATTAACAGAGCAGCATTGATCACATTTAGAGGATTATTTAATGATGCAGCTGTGTTTTTACTATTCAGATTTGTAATCCCATTTTTATTCAATTTTAAATAAAATAAAAATTATTTACTATAGAAAAATATGAAATGATTATAATGTTTTCTTATTAAAATAAAAATAAAGTACAATTATTGAGTTCCAAAACAAAATTTATACAACTATCTCAAATTATGTTTATTTGAAGTGAATACTTAAGGGACCTTTTTCGTATACATTTGAATTATCTTTAATATGAGCGATTATAAAGGAAAATCGGTTGCTAAATAGCCAAGATAATATAGATTTTCTGAATCTCATTGATGGCCATCTTGATGACGTCATAAGTGCTATACACCACACACCAAAGAGTGACACCATGAAACTTATTAATCTACATAAAGTGTCTGATGAAAAAAATCACCCTTCCACCTTTCTATCAAAAACTCTGCCACGAAGCATGATTTTTCTACATATTCTTTCTAATATAGATGTGTTTACTTCAAAGTAAAATCAAGCTTGTTTATCTAAGTAAAATGGTTCGTTTGAAACTAATATTTAATCAACAACATGCGTAAGTCTACAGCACCCTCTCCTACACCCTCAAAACCATAAAATGAAAACTCATTTGTTCAAACTTAATTACAATATTTGATTGCGCGCGTGTTAATATGCGGCGCTACTATAGCTATTTGGCTTCAATGTCTGATCACTGGAACTAAAGAGTGGCAACGTAATAATAGCTATTGCTTATTCTACTTATTACCCGTTTGTGCTATATCCGCATGTGCGTGTAAGGAGACTGGGAAATCGTTTAGGAAATACCATCCTTAGAACAAATTACCAAGATTTGAACCTTGACCTCCCCGTTATCGGCAGTCCAGCCTACAGCAAGTGTAGGCCTACGTAGCGCTTAAGAACCTTTGGTCACCAAAGGGGATCTTTTGTTACGTTAAAACTATGTCAATTTTTATTTTGGGTTGAGAGCCTCACGTCACCATAAATTATTTTATAACGCTGTTTGAAACTTTATAGATATTATAATTTTATTTTAATATATAATTTAATTATTAATTAGTTGCTCCGGGGAAAATATTATACCTTTTCACTATGGAGAGAAAGATAACATTACATGTTGAAGTGGAATTATGTGCATGGTTGGATCCAACAATATGTAAACAGAGTGTACACTCATAATTAAGAATGTGGAGCTAGAGAAGTGCATATTTGAAGCTTAAGTTCGTTCACGGTAGGAGTTTACCTCTGAAAGGCCTTTTTCCCTATCAGAAATCTATTATATAGTAGGATATTGGTAGGAAAAAAGACCTTTCAGAGGTAAACTCCTACCGTGAATGAAGTATAGGAATAGTTGCAACTTAAGACGGCCGCCTAGCTTACGATTACATTCCTAGTATTGAAACAATGTATTCTGTACTGACCATGTAAATTCCATTTAGGGATGAACGGCCAGTTCATGACTCGGAGCTCATGAAGGGAAAACTGACTGACTAACTAGCAAGACAGTTGTGTCCGGTACTTCGTCAGAGGATGTTGTCAAACTTATAGTAGTCACCATGCACCAACTATCATCTTTTGTAAATAATTGTATATTTTATATTTCATGTTATTAAACTAGTTAGTTATAGATTATAAACACATCTCCCACATTATTTAAATGTATGTGTGTGTTTGTGTGCTCCCATCCTCTATGAACTGGTTTCCGGTCATAACATGCATATAAATATTGATAGGCTATATACTATATACGTGTGATTGTTATTATATATTATGTATATTGTATTAGTACACAATATACATACTCACAAACGTGATATATAAACACACACATTGTACATGCTACACGGCTGGTTGATCCTACGTCAATAGTAAGCTCAAGCAACTAGCCAGTGCACAAAGTAATATGAACAGGAGAACTAAATGCCATCTTCAGGGAATTATAATTTGACAAATACTTAATATCTAGTCCATGTTGTGAATGCCAAAAACCTGATAAAATATTGTAAACAAAGGCGAGAGTTGATAAATGACCTCAAGAAAATAGAGGGCAATGACTCATTAAATACCAGTATAAGCAAAGCCATATAAACAAATGGCAAGAGGCTATTAAAGCCTTTTTATTCCTCAACAACAAAAATTTAAATCGGGTAAATAAGTTGAGTAAATAAAATAACGAGGGGTATGAAAGAACCCTTCAAAAAGATCATATTCTTTTGAAAACTGTATGTAAAATTTCCTTTTATTACTTTATCCATGGAAAATCACGCGTTTTCATAAATAATTTCAATACACTTCGTTTTAAAACTTTCTTTCTTCAAAAAACTCCCTCCGTTCTATTTGAAAAACAGGTGATATGCTGACTCCCTTTACCCAATAGGAAGCTAACCTTCACAATATCAGGTTGCCAGGAGTTCCCCTATTAGTTAGACTTAACACTGGTGACAAGGGGTCCAAGAAGCAAGGGGTAGGTCATATATAAGCAGCTCGTGCGTATGAATTTACACAGAAAAAGAATAATATCGACAGAAAAACTAGTGATATTATACGTAATTATAGTAACTTCAGAGAAAAAAAATCTTAGTTTGTAACAGCACTAGCTCGGGCTTTTCCGCGTCAGTTCGTAAATGAATAAAAACTTTATCAATGTCAATCTTCTAATAATGAAAGTGCAACTAATAAAATAAATAGTGCACAACATTAAATCTCTACTAATTTCGTAAATCAACACATTAGTAATCCTATAGTGAGAAACGTAAAATCATATCGTCATAACCGTGTGATAACAAGTGCGTAGTTAGGTATGCACGCGTCGTCAACATCAACATCCACATCCACATACTCATTATAAAAACCGGTGTCGTTATAATTGCTGCCCAACCGTAATGCATACACAGGTCCACATCCACATCATCAACAGCATAAAATCTGGTATCACTATAATTGGTGCCCAATCGAGGGGCAATATTATAATATTAGGTCAATTACTTGAAATTTGAATTCATCAATTTGCATTTGTCAATTTAAATTAGATTCTACAATTTGTTTAAAGTTTAAACATCATTACTTCAATTATAAAATATAAATTAATAATTTTAAATACAATTTTGAGTTAATATTTTAGTAAAAATGTTTAATTTGATAATAGCTTTTAGTTTGATTACTCTTAAAACATAAATACGATACTGATAGTCATTTTATTTTTTGTCGTTACTCAAAATGCATTAGTCGGTCGTTAAGTGGCTTTTTGCCACACCTTAAACATAAAAAGCCTTCCTGTAACATTATAATGCCTTTTGACTCCACTCTACTTCTTATTTATTACACATTGATTGCTTGGGCACTAACCTCTTTTAAAAATGACTATTCTCAACTCAAAATATCTCCTCGCAGAACCTATAACCTCATCTCTTTACCCTCACAAAACCTTCTTCAGAATACCTTAAACCTCAATTAGTTGTTATTCCGACCAAAATATCTCTCTAATCTCACCATTTCTTAAATTCGCACAATCAATATAAAACTTATTTCTTGAGTCATCTTAAAGCACCGTTTAATTCAACATTCAAACTTAACGCTTTTTTTTATAATTATTTTATTAAAAACACTTCCTTGTTTATCAAACAACTCACTTGCTTTTAAAAACTTTTATTTTTCAACAACTACTATTTATTTGATTTTATTATTGCTCTGATTAAACCCTTAAGTTCGAGTATAAAAAATCTCCATATTTTAAAATGTATTAGGTACGATTTTTTTTTATTCAGCCACCTACGTAGATCAGCTTGAGAGGGATATTTTTGGGTGCGTTCGGGCGCCTTTTGAATCAGTCAACGAATTATTTATTCATATCTAGATTCTTATCCGTAGGCTTGTTTTTGTTTGAAGCGCAGATGGCAGATCGTATTTATTCTAATTTGAGGCCCTCAATTAGGATTAACATAAGGAGGTGCGAAATAGAGACAGTTTCTCAGCTGATACAAGGGGAGGCTTACTTTCAACAATGTAACGATGATATTCGGGATTACAATAGGTGGGCTCAATTTAGTAGACAGGAGGCTCGGATTGTAGGGGATGAGAGGAATGAGTGGGTGGGGGTGGGTGGTAGAACCTTTGACCCTAGCGAACGACCATGGAACTTATGGTAATCGTCAGAATAGAATTAGCCGTATACCGACCAATGCCAACCAATTTAAAGAAAATAAGCGTTACAGATGTAATTACAAATTCCACCTAGCGCGCAACCGCAACAAACAATCTCGGTCGAATATTTCGGTTGTGTTGTTGGAGGCAGGTCCACGGCGTGAGGGGAGGAAACTTAATCTCGGACGCGGGATTGGGTTTCTATAACGTTACTTTTTTTTTACGTTTGCTTTTGTTTTTAAAAGAAAATGGAGTAAAATAATAAAACTTTCGTTATTTGTGGCTTTGGCCATATAATTTATCACTTTATTTATAATGCTATCTATTTTTATTCAATCCATACATTTTTTTAATATAGTGGCTATTTCAGAATTCTTGTTTTGCTTGACATGAAGCCATAATGTAGTGACTATCAATGAAGAAAGGTTAGGCTGTTTCGATATAACCCCGCTTTTGGTTGGCACATTAGTTATAACTATTGTACAAATGCAATGCAATGCCAGTTGCTGTTCCGCTTGGGTTTCCACTGTCTATTAACCTCTGTTTCTATGCGGGTTACTTTTACTTGTAAACTTCTACTTTTTTTTAGACAAATCAATCTGAATTTCACTAAATTTCTTACTTTTGACCGCTAGTTTCATATTTTCTTGGTGAGAGCTATTCCTCCGTCGTTGCACATTCTCTTTATTTCCTTCCAATATCTGCACTTGTTTTTGTAACTAAGAAACTTTATTTTCTAACCTCTTGTTTACTTCTTCAACAGTGTTTAATTGATTACTTAAATCTTTTAACATGCCACTTAAATCAATTTTTCCTTCCTCCATTTGTTGTTTAGATTCCTGAGCACTTTGCAATTGTCTTTTCAGATCCATCTTAGCTGATTGAGCAATCAATTTCGCCGCTTCTGGCGGCGCTAATGGCTCATTAAATACAAGTGTAATCAAAGTCATATAAACATTTGACAATAGGTTAATAAAGCCTTTTTATTCTTAAACAACAAAAATTTAAATAAGTTAAACAAGTTGAATAAATAAAATAACGAAGGATATGCAATAACCCTTCAAAAAGATCATATTCTTTTGAAAACTTAGGCCTGTGCCTGGGCATAAGAATTACAAATATTAAGATTTGGGATGCGCCATCCTGGCTAATAAATGACAAATTAATTATAGTAAACAAATTGGCGAAACTTCAATAATGCTAGTCTCGATCGCAAGGGAAGGGTATATATAGTCTCGACAGTCTACAAGATTCAAAAGCTAAGGTGTCAATATGCAAACACAAACCAATGTCAGATAGATACCCGCTATAAACATAATAAGTTAACTCAGACAAAATACAATCAAATGGGGTCAATAAGCTCTCATCCTAAAGTGAATCTGCACTATATACCCAAAATCTAAGCTCTACACTAAATTGAATAAACTTTTACAATAACAAGGTAGAATATAAAAAAAAAAGTTCAACATTAATAAAAACTAGGAGAATTCTGCCTCTTACTGTACACTCTACTACTCTAACCAAAAGGTGACCTGGTGGTCTAGGGGTAAGGTGTCAGACTTCTATGCTGGCGGCCGGGGTTCAATCCCCGGTCCCGGCATAAATTTATCTGATTACCAAACCCTTCCTTCACCTCTGACAAGACATCTTGTGAATGTGGGGAATGCCAGGCCTCCACCGTGGTTCGGATTCCACGTTAAACTGTAGGTCCTCAATTTCATCTCACAATCACCCTACCATTACACATTAGCGTAAGTGCGTACAACCCGAACGGGTAGTAAGACGCGGTGCTAATAATAATAATAATCTAACCAAAAGTGGCATCATCTATCCTGTCGACGTTCCCGAGAAGTAGGCTAGTCGTAGTACCCGACATAGTTAATTAAGTTAGACGCATAATAGAAAGTTTACCACGACGAACATGACAATTATGAAGGATAATATCGTCCCATACATTATTTAAAGAAGTGATACCTAAATTAAATTAATCTTTAAATTACATGCTACAAAGACTTACTCATCGCGCCATCATTTTAAACAGAGTTTAGAAAATAGAATGAAGGCATCAAACTCGAGCTAACTTTGCGTGAAATATAAACATAGATCAGTATCCCGACATCTGACTGAGCCCAAAAAAAAATTTAGTATAGCGAAACTTCTCAAAATTTAATATAGTAATAAATAAATAAATAAATTGAGTCGAAACGTAATTTGAATACTACCCCACATAATTTTGAAGAGTTAGACCAAAATGTAATTTCAATTTTAAAAACATCAAATAAATAAATAGGCTGAACAAGAATTTAAACTTATATTGGCCACGAGTAAGTCCCTACAACTTGATCGACATTAAAGAGTAAATTAAACATATGATCACTGGCTTTTAAACACTCACTGAGAGGGGAAAATTGGTGGGGGAGAGAATACATTATTCCAATCTTGATGCGGTCACCAAAATCCACAGAAGCATGAGCACTGCTTTGTTCGTCCGGTGATCCGTGGTGAGGGGGACATACGAGGGGTGTTCAAAAAGAAACCGAACTTTTGAAATCGCCCCCCAACCGGCAGAGGGAGCACGCTGCGGCTACTGATTGCACGTAGCGGTAGGTTTAGACAACAAACTGCCATTTGCCGCGTTTCGCTCTGACCGTTAATTAGCGAGTTACATCCACTGAAGTGAGCACGTGCGCAAGCTGTTCGTCGGATTAGTGCCAAAGGGACAATGAAAGAGCTTGAAGAACAACGTGTGTGTGTGAAATTTTGCTACAAACTTGACAAAACTTTTACAGAGACATTTAAATCGCTTAGCCAAGCATACGGGGAGGACTGTGTGAGTCGAACGCAGTGCTATGAGGGGTTTAAGCGTTTTGAACATGGCAGAATGTCAGTCAGTGACTATCCCAAACCTGGACGATCTTCCCCATCAACAGATGACGACCATGTCGAGAAAGTTTGTGTTGTGATTCGTGGAAATCGTCGTTTAACTGTTCGAGAAGTTGCTGACGAAGTGGGAATCAGCGTAGGATCATGCCATCAAATTTAGAGTGACAAACTTGATATGCGTCGTGTCAGTGCAAAACTCGTGCCACGTTTGTTGACAGACGATCAGAAACAGACCCGTGTTGAAATCACCCAGGAACTGCTTGCCAATGACAATGAAAACTTCCTTAAGTACATCATAACAGACGATGAGACGTGGGTTTATGGCTATGATATTTAAACGAAGGTGCAGTCGTCGCAGTGTGTGGGAAAAGGGTCTCCTCGTCCAAAAAAGCACGCATGAGTCGGTCAAAGATCAAGGTGATGTTGGTTGTGTTTTTTGACTTCAAAGGCATTGTCCATCAGGAATTTGTA
>CABEEJ010000160.1:58220-101939 GCA_901482245.1 Timema douglasi
TCGTTCGCGAACGAATACTTGTTTTGCAGCTCATCGTTCGCGACCGACCAAACTTCAGCTAGTGGATCTTCGTTCGCGACCGACCTGATACAGACTGGTGGCCCATCGTTCGCGACCGACCTACGGCTTTCAATCAGTCAGTTACCGGTATCAATTGGAGAAACACACCATGTAACTTAGTTATTCGCTTCGCATCACGCATCAACTTAAGGGAGAAGTTTTTAATGTTTATTAAATTATTATTTAATTATTTATGCTATTGAATACAAAATATCTTAAAAGTATTACTTTATTAATTTTTTATTTTATTTTAGCACCACGTCTTACTACCCGTTCAGGTTATACGCTTTAAGTACTAATTACTTTAATGGATTAGGAATTGGGAAGGTTGAATTAGAGGAAGTGAACCCGCATTTGCGTGGAGGGAGGGTGGAAAACCATTTAGGAAAAACCACCCCCAGTTCACCCGACCGAGATTCGAACCTCGATCTCCCCGTCACCAACAGTAGAGCTCAACACGTCAAGCGCGTTAACCAACTACGCCACCGAGGCGGGTTTTATTAATTTATTTTGATTAATTACGTAGTTTATTTAATGGTTTAGTTGTATTTAAATAAAAATATATTTGTTTTAAAAAATAAAAGTAAACTTTGGGATCACTTTTCCGAAAGAGATTCAGCACACGAGCCGTAGGTTGCGATGCGCTGCCTTAGACCACGTGGGTGGTGATAGTTTTAAAATATCTTAATTTCTAACAATGCATTTGTATTTACCTCTTGTAGCCTTTATCCTAATGACTACCCTTACCAGTGAGGACAATGTTGCTTATTGTTTGGTTTTAGACAGTGTGGAAAGGGGGGAGGACGCAGAGGTGGATTTGCTGGAAAAAGTAAGAAAAAACTTCTTATCCTGTTATTTCTGCAACCGAGGTCGGCCGAATTCTCCCGATTGTCTTGTGTCGTTCAATTCAAACTAGTTCACGTGGATATGGTGAACTAGTTCGACTCGTTCACTTAGTCTTAGAGGATCCGTTCGATTTAAACCATTCGTTCGCGAACGACACATCTCTACTGCACACATAATGTTCAGATGTTTTTGTGCTCACCTCATCCAGAAGGGTGATATTTCTAAAGTTGGCGTGATCCGGACGGAAGGGATCCAACGAGGAAATGGAATAAGTCTATGACATATTCGGTGACGGGCATTTGTTGTTACATTGTACAGTTGTCACGGTACAACATATATTCAATTCCACTCTAACATCTAATTCATTTTTTCCGTAGAGGCTTTGGTAACCTTATAATTAAAGACTATAATAACTATAGCCTTAGTTTTCACACAAACAATAAATTGTTAATGTTGTTTGAACAGAGCTAATGTTGAGAAAAATCTGTAAGATTGCATTTGTGTCTCTGAGGAAAAGATAAAAGTGGATGCTCGTTGAGAACCAAAATACCTATCTTTGTCAACGGTGGAGTGATTGGAAAGTCTTGGGCTGAAGTTTTGGGTAGGGTAGAGAGTGGGGGAGGGGGCGGATTAGCAAGTAGACAGTCTTCTCTGGATATTATGAATGAAAACTGTAAGTCAGGGACATAACTATTATTATTATTATTATTATTATTATTACCGCGTCTTACTAACGGTTCGGGTAATTCGCACTTACGTTAATGTGTAATAGCAGGGTGATTGTGAGATGAAATGGAAGACCTGTGGTTTAACGTGAAATCCGAACCACGGTGGAGGCTTGGCATTCCACACATTCACAAGTTGTGATTAATACACGTCTTGTTAGAGGTGAAGAAAGGGTTTGGCAATCAAATAAATCTGTGCCGGGACTGAGGATTGAGCCCCGGACCACTGTCTAGCTGTCTGTCCTTGAAACCATAAATACGTCACCAGTGGTTTTGGCATGTTTGTGAAGCTTATCACCCTTATCCATCACCATCTCTATTTAGGGATTGTCATCTGGCTTTCCACTGTTTTCAGTCAGTGTAGCAAGTGCTACTATTAATGAAAGGATTTTTTTCAATGTAGCTTGAATGTAATTGAGTTTAATGTCTTTAGGGATGTGTGAAGTGTATTAATTGTGGGAAAACAATTTTTATTATTAAAAAAATTGCCCCACAAAAGTTTATAGATGGCAGAAGATATGTCAAAGGTTAAAGGAATTAGCATTTCAAGGAAATGAAACGTTTTTACGAAGAAGTTCGGAAAGCCCAAACCGGTAATAAGTTGGTAAAATGACTAAAAACCTATATTATAATATTGAACTTAAATAATTAACTTTTTTTGAAAATTCTTTTTATATCTGGAACTAAATCCGGAACCTCCAACTTAGCACGTCAATATCTTACCACTGAGCTATCTAGGGCTAAATCTGTGTTAGGGTCATTTATCGCTCATATTTTAAGGGTTAGTCGGTAATATATGTGTAAAATCGTCGGCCATTTAATAACAATCAGAAACACTCCATCGTTGATACATGGTAGCTTTATGCTGCCGTTTGAACAATTTTTATTAATTTAAAATGGTTTCTTTGGTATAATTTGTAAAGCAGAAGTCATCTACCTGTATTTAGCTGCGGACCACATAAATGTTTTACCAATACATTGTAAACCATTTATTAACTATTTAGCAAAAAATTTTAGATAACTTTTTAAGAATGACTTGAACAAAGAATACAGCGTGAGATGAAAGCCTATATTTGAATTACGTTAATTTTTATGCACAATTGTGCATTATGTTAAATAAATAAAGCTAGATTACATTTTAGTCATATTGTTCTTATATATAATTTGATAAGCCCGTTTCCAGCAATAAAAATTATGAGGAAATGACTAAACAGATTTTGACAAACTACCACTCATTTTAACGGTTAAGCGTCCAGGATGTCGGGAAAAATAGTAGTTTTCCACGAAAACCCACCCGATTTTCACAGTTTTTCATTCATGTTTAATCATCATGGAAACTGTTATTTGCTGCATGGCTGTAAATCTTTTAATAAGCTATATCATCTTGGCTAAAAAATAATAACTCAATCTTCATTAATTGTTGGTCCGAACAAATGACAATTTTCTCTTTGGATGCTGGATCTAAATTGAGATGCCTAAACTGGGGAAACATTTATTTTTTATCGGAATGTTATCGTTAATTGGAATTTAAATCAATAATATTGAGTATAATTTGAAAATTAAAAGGTTTGTAGCATTTGGCTACAAGAAAAAATAGAACAAGTCAACGATAACAAATACTCACCCCATTTCACCATCCTGGCGGCACTGTATTCCGAACTGAGAGACGACAACACTACCGACCACAATTCCACCGCACATACAACTGACCAGCTCCACCTAAGAATCAAACCACGCCCACTAGGGGTCGCCATGTGCTCAAGCTATTCCAAAGAACTTGAGAAGAAAAGAGATATCTGTCCCTCAAAGTGCCCAAACATTCCAACTGCTTCGAGAAATGAGTAGAAGCTCGTTCTGTCACTCGCATTTCCCTCCCGGTGTATGATACTCTTTGGTTCCCCTTAATTTTTTTTCTTTGTTCCGTGTTCCCTGAGTTTTGTGAATCGTATATAAGACCGGCGTAGGAAAACATCCGGCACTCTTGGACATTGCTCGGAATTAGTCGGATGAACCCGAGGCTCCAGCATTATTTAAAAAAAACTGTAAGGGTAAATTTCATTTATGCATAAATATTTTTATTGTTATTTTTCAATTTTCCCTTTAGGCAGGTTATTATTTCAAATTAGTAATTGTTTGAATCTTATAAAACTTAACTTTTTCACGTTGTATTTAAATGATCTAATTCAGTTATATCAGTCTAGTTTGTAGGGATAAATTTTGGGATATCACTAGTGACCTGATGGATAAAAGAAAAGAGGATATAAAGTATAAATTTTGAATCTCGCCTTTTTATTATGCTGGTTAGAATTTTCTTGTCTACGTAAGGTTTAAGTTAAATGTTCTTATTAATTTTTCTTTATTACTCTCTTGTATTGTTAATATTGTGATTGATAAATTCATTTTAATATGATTTTAGGTTATTATGGGATATATTAGAAATTTGTGGACGATGCTCATTTTGATTATGTTGAATAATTATGGGTAATAGAATGCAGATGTTAGATAGTTGCATGGTTCGTATTAGGATAATATTGAGTAACTTCGTATGCAAAGTTCAGGCGAAATATAATAAGCTAAATGATTCTTCGTTGAATAAATTCTAAAAAATGTTTATTTAATTGAAAGTAAAGACAATCTTAACTTAAATCCTTCTAGCTCATTGAAGATTGTGAATTTAATGAAGATCGTAGGCGCTATTATATATTTCTACATAATAATTTTAGCTTGTTACATAAATATATGTATATATATTTATTTTATTTTATTGTTAGTGAAAATACCCTTAGGTTTAAAAATTATCTCTGTCTAATCCTTCCTTAATTTCAAATATTATTATGTTTATATTTATATTTCTGGAGACCGACCGTCATGTTCTTACCGCACCTGGATTGATTTGCGTGCCCTGGGTTTCTTTTGTGCACCCAGCATTCAAAACTATTACTCATACAGCTCACTCCTATTGCTTTCGTTATCATATTAGTTTATTTTTATGAATTTGGACCCTCTTTGTAGGTTTTTGAGATATTTAAGGGTTCAGGTTAAGTTGTTAAGATCGTGAAAATATTGTCTACGTTTTGTTTTGCACATGATAAAATTATTTTTAAACATGTTTTGTTTGGTATGTATTGTAAGCCCAAAAACAATAAAATTATCTTGAATAATGTTTAGAAAAATATCCATGTTAACTATCTAAGTATGAGTTTTAATGTTTTTTTAAATAATGGGTTATGATGTTCATTTTATCAAATAGTAACATAATACAAATACATAATTTAAGCTATGTTACAATTTTACCGCTTAATTTTGAGGGTATATTTAAAATTAGTAATGTTTTGTGTACCCGATATATCTTTTCACATTTTTACAAATAGGCCTACAGTAAGCTCACTTATGTTTCCATGTTGATAATTAATTTTGAGGGAATGATACCTCAAATGTTTGAGTACCCCATCTATATTTTTACATTCTCACTCTCAATCTCTCTCTCTCACACACACACACACACACTATAAAACACTATATTTAATATAGTCTTTTCTCGTTCTCTCTCTCTCTTACTCTCTACACTTACACGCTCTATCACGCAATTTCTCTCACATTATCTTTATTATGCTCTCTCTTAAGCTCTTTCTCAAACGCTCTCTATCTCTAAAACGCTATTTCTCTCAAACTTTCTCTCTCTTAAACGCTCTCTCTATTTCTCAAACTCTCTCTCAAACTTTCTTTCTATCAAACTTGCTCTCTCAATTTATCTTTCTAACTCTTTCTCTCAATCACTCTCTCTCTTAAACTCTCGCTCCAACTCTCTCACAATCTAAATTTCTCTCTATGAAGCAATCTCTTCATACTAACTTTATCTCTCGAACTCTCTCTCACATACCTTCACATTATCTCTCTCCTTCACACAATAGCTCTCCTAAAATTTTACACGATTTCTTTCCCTCTCTCTCTCTCTCTCACACACACACACACACACACTCTCTCTCTTTCTCCTTACTCACACAATCTTCCCCTCTTCTCCCAGTATTTATCTCTCTAACACATACACATACTCTCACTATCACTCGCTCACACTCCCTCGATCTTTCTAAATTGATCATTCTCAGTCTCCTACGCTCACTTTCTCACACTCACACTCTCATTTTCACACTCACCCACACACACAAATCACGAATTCAAACACATTCTCATTTTCACTATCACATTTTATCACTATCTCTATCATATATCTTATATTTAATTTGATAAGCCTGTTTCCAATTATAGAAACTACGAGGAAATGACTCAACATATTTTAACAAACGAACACTCATTTTATAGATAAGGGAATCAGGATGGCGGTAAAAATAGCGGCTTAAAATTAAAACCCAATTTTCCTTTTTTTTCTTCTCCGCGTTCATCTGAACAATCATTCTTTGTTTACATCACCATGGAAACCATGATTTGTTTATAGCTGTATATTGATAAATAAAATATTTTTCTTTGTTAAAGTAGGTGACCTGGCGGTCTAGGGGTAAGGTGTCAGACTTCTATGCTGGCGGCCGGGGTTCAATCCTCGGTCCCGGCATAGATTTATCTGATTACCAAACCCTTCCTTCACCTCTGACAAGACATCTTGTGAATGTGAGGAATGCCAGACCTCCTCCGTGGTTCGGATCCACGTTAAACTGTAGGTCCTCAATTTCCTCTCACAATCACCCTACCATTACACAATAGCGTAAGTGCGTATAACCCGAACGGGTAGTAAGACGCGGTGCTAATAATAATAATAATAATAATAATAATAATAATAATAATAATTCTTTGTTTAAAAATAATATCAGCTCAATCGTTACTTGAGTGGTTTGTGCAACTAATAAATATATATCTGGGAAACGGGTAATTTTAAAGTTCTCGTCGGGGCGTGAAGGAGGAAAATATACGTTTTGATTCAAATTACACACCGAAAACTAAATATCTAAGAAAAGCCGATAGCCTTTGCCAAGTAAACTTTTAACTAAAAAGTGAGTGAGGGCTTATTATAGAAAGCCTTTTCCAATAAAAAGATTAAAATACATTTTAGTCAAATAATCTGCAGCCATCGCTGCAATGACCAACTAGTTAATATATAATGTTACTTTTTACAGTCTTGCACCTCTCTGGTTAAGTAAAAATAGTAATTGTCAAAAAAAATCAAACTCGAGATTTTTATGGATGTCGACGTTTCATGACCCCCTAAATCCGAAAAGGCGTTTAAAAAAAAAAAATATCAGTCAGCTCTGACTAAAGACGAAACTATTTTACCAATTGGGCTAAAACTTGGAATATGGGGTTTTTATTAGATTTCTCAGAGTTAAAAAAAAAATTGTCCAATCCTAAAATTAATGGTAGTATTTTTTTACTTAAGGGTGGAAAGAGAAAAAAAAATAGATTATATCCAACTCGACTCGATCAAAATTCGTATATATGTATTCTTTAATACTAAAACAAAATGGAAGTTCTCATTTCCTCATGAAAATAACCTTGAGGGTAATTTACACTTAAGGAAACCTCCAATTTTTATCGTATCTCCGTACCTATTTGAGATACGATATAACTAATCATTTCAAAAATGAAGGCATATTAAATATAAATATCATTATTTGAAATATATTTTTATAAAACCAATAGTTTCCGAACTATAAGTATATATATACACTTATAGTTTCCGATCTATAAGTATATATATATATATATATATATACACTTATATTTCGGAAACTATATATATATATGTGTGTGTGTGTGTGTGTGAATGGAAAAATCCGGTCTATTGCAAAAGGCACCCTCAATTTAAAGTGAGCCAGGCTAATTGGAAAATAATATTATATTTATTTATCAACCTGATAACTTTTAGGCTTATTGCAATGAGCCCATGCAGCTTTAGGCATTTTTTTATGGTTCTGGTTACAGACGTGTCCAGATGGACACTAACAATATGTGCGTTTGTGCACAGAATGTCTACATCAATATTCCACCTCCCCCTTTCCCACTCCACAATCATAATCTCTTTTTTTCCCTTTAGTCAAAGTTTGAGCGAACGCTATAAGGTTTTTATAATCTGATTTTAATTCTGAATATGTTGCTATTTAATTTATCGAAATAATATTATTTACAAAGTTAACTCATTTTAAATAATTATTGAATACGGATGTCGGAGCATCTCTCAAAGTTGTGCTGGTATATCTAATTTAAATCTTTAGTGAACCAGGATCAATACTTTAAACAGTTTCTCCCAATTATCTTATTTATTTTAGTCTTTTTTTCTTATTCTTTTCACAAGTAACGTTGTGCTACTTCCTAGCTACCTCTTTGTTTCAATCCTAGTTCACACTATCTCCACATCCAATGTTACAGTAGTGGGCTACTGCTATAATCCTTATGTGGTGACTGACTAGTGCTCCTTGAAATTATTTTCTTTCTTGTACTCTTAGTTCGCATTATTTCCGCATTCAATGTTAGAGTAGTGGGCTACTGCTATAATCCTTATGTGGTGACTGACTAGTGCTCCTTGCTATTATTTTCTTTCTTGCACTCTTAGTTCGCATTATTTCCGCATTCAATGTTAGGGTAGTGTGTTGGTGCTTTAATCTTCATGTGGTGACCGACTCGCGTTCATTCCTACCTCTTCTTTCCTGTATTCTTAGTTTGTATTATTCCCGCATGAAATGCTAAGACAGATGGGATCTAGTTATTACTTCAGAATAGCAACTAAGATGGTTTTGTTTTGTTCAGGAAAATGACCATGGAAATTTAAACTAAGCATAAATAAATGTACAAAGAGAATATCTAACATTCCAATATAATTATTGTGAGCTGCAAATAACTCTTTTGAGCTAAAAACTACAATATTTGTTTAGGCACAAAAACATTTCAGGTAACATGCCACTACATAATTTGATATAATAAATATGTATAAATATAAAAAGTAGTGAAAACACGTACTTAAAATTATTTTCTTTGTTTTCCAAAATTAAAATAATTTTGGTGGAAAATAACGTTATTAAATATTATTTTTTGTGCAGATATTTTCCGAAAATCGTTCAGTTATCCTGAGGCCATTGAAGTATCATGGGCGACTAGTAATAGATTCCTCCGCAGGGTGCTCCGGGAAGTCCTCCATATATTCCTCCGGATGCGGCTGCTGCAGCGGCTGCTGCTGCTGAAGAGCTGCCTCCATAGAGTCCTTCTGAAGCGGAAGCTGCAGCGGCGGCGGCTGCTGAAGAGCTATCTCCATAAAGTCCTCCATAGATTCCTCCATTGATTCCTCCTGAGGTGGCTGCTGCAGCGGCGGCGGCTGCTGAAGAGCTATCTCCATAAAGTCCTCCGTATATTCCTCCATTGATTCCTCCTGAGCCAGATGCTGCAGCGGCAGCTGCAGCTGCAGCTGCTGAAGAGCCATATCCATAGAGTCCTCCATTCAATCCTCCTGAGCTGGCTGCTGCAGCAGCGGCGGCAGCTGCCGAAGAGCCATCTCCGTAAAGTCCTCCATAGATTCCTCCATTGATTCCTCCTGAGGTGGCTGCTGCAGCGGCGGCGGCAGCTGCTGAAGCACTATCTCCGTAAAGTCCTCCATAGAGTCCTCCATTGATTCCTCCTGAGGCGGCTGCTGCAGCGGCGGCAGCTGCTGAAGAGCTATCTCCATAAAGTCCTCCGTAGATTCCTCCTGAGGCGGCTGCTGCAGCTGCGGCGGCCGACGAGGAACTACTGCCCACTCCACACGTGGGGACGGGGATAATCACGTCTTTATTCACGATAACGGGTACGGGTTGAGGGTATGGGGTTGGGACGGGTTTGAGTACAAGTCTGTTAAGGATGTAAGGGACTGGGGAGGGCACACGGGTGATTACCGGAGAGGGGTAGCGGGTAACAATGGGAGTGACAACGGGAACGGGATACGGTACGGAAACAGGCTTAGGGCATGGGGTGGGGATGGGAATGGGCACGTTTCTATTTACGACAAGGGGGAAAGGAGTGGGAACTGGTCGTGGGATTAGTGATGGGTAGGGGACGGGAACTGGGCGGTATACCGGGGAGGGGTAGGGAAAAGGTACAATTTTTTGAACTGGAACAGGATAAGGAGCGGGGACTGGAGTGGGGATGGGTCTATTCACCAGGACTGGGAACGGAGCAGGAACAGGCTTGGCCACAAAAACAGGCACAGGTTTGAGGTATGGAGCAGGGATAGATACAGGCACGGGTTTCGTCACCGGGAATGGGGCGGGTACGGGTACGGCAACTGGTTTGATAACTGGGTAGGGAACTGGGACTAGGATATTCTTAATTATTGGGACAAATACTGGAGTAGACACGGGTTTAACGACTGGAACAGGAACAGTCTTAAGAAATGGGACAGCTACTGCTTTCGGGAATGGAGCTGGGATGTATCTGTTGACAGGGACAGGGTATGGTCTAGGGACACTGACGGGTCTGTTGACAATATAAGGAACAGGCTGTGAAACTGGGACAGGCACTGGTCTCGTCACGGTGAACGGTACAGGCACTGGCCTTGGCACGGAGACTGGGACAGGAACTGGTCTTGTCACGGTGACCGGGACAGGTACACCGACACATCCACAGCCCCCTGCGTTGCCCGATCCTCCGCTCGAAGCCGCAGAAGCAGCAGCACTAGAAGCGGAGCTTCCTCCTACTCCCCCGACCAAGCCTCCACTAGAAGCCGCAGAAGCTGCGGCAGCAGCACTAGCAGCGGAGTCTCCTCCTACTCCCCAACCACCCAAGTTGCCCCAGCCCAAACCTCCGTTAGAAGCCGCTGAAGCCGCGGCAGCAGCACTAGCAGAGGAGTCTCCTCCTACTCCCCAACCACCCAAGTTGCCCCAGCCCAAGCCTCCGTTAGAAGCCGATGAAGCCGCGGCAGCAGCACTAGCAGCGGAGTCTCCTCCTACTCCCCAACCACCCAAGTTTCCCAAGCCCAAGCCTCCATCAGAAGCCGATGAAGCTGAGGCAGCAGCACTAGCAGCGGAATCTCCTCCTACTCCCCAACCACCCAAGTTGCCCCAGCCCAAGCCTCCGTTAGAAGCCGATGAAGCCGCGGCAGCAGCACTAGCAGAGGCGTCTCCTCCTACTCCCCAACCACCCAAGTTTCCCCAGCCCAAGCCTCCGTTAGAAGCCGCAGAAGCTGCGGCAGCGGCACTAGCAGAGGAGTCGTCTATTATTCCTCCTCTCAGATAACTGGCGGAGCAAGAGGCAAGTAACGCCGTCAGGAAGAGTGCCTGAAACAAACATGTAGAGTATAGCAACACATTATTGACATTTGCTTAATTAACTAGTCTACATTTATTGATGAGAGTAGATTTTATACCTGATGTTCTCAAAACTCTTCTTAATATTTTAAAATAGTATTTCTTGCAATTTTCAAATTTAGCTTCATTCGTCAACAAATATACATTATTTCAATTATTGTGACACATACATAGAGGAACCAAAGTTACTATATTGTAATAATTCATGGAGATTAGTGTTACCGGCATTAAACAATTATTATAATAATACAAAACTAGTTAATTATAATATCTGCTGTTGCAATTTCATTCGAAACGTCGGAATTTCCTCAATACGGCTTAAGCCAGAACATATTAGTTTTAATTCATTGGCCGCGAAAGCTCTCAAAACAAACTTATTATAATAATGTGTTTCTATGTCCTTCTATCGAGTCATTACTGAGCAAAACACGAAGCATTAATGATAAACAGTTCTATCCTTCTCCGTTTAAAAAATATTTATGATAGATTTAAAAATGTTGGACTAAGCAATCAAAGACACTTTTAATTCATATGGATCATAAACTCATATGTGATTATTGTCCATTTGATCAGTCCTGATAGCTGAATCATAGTCATTTAAATGAAGGTTGTACTTTTTCATTTAATTGAATCAAGGAACTAGGGGTTTTAGTGGTAACATTTCCCTAGTGTTTAAATTCCCCATGCCTACATCTTGTACAAATTATAGTCCTGATTTCTAGCCAAATTTAATATATCTTACTATAATTAGATTGATTTAGTTAGTAAGGGATTAGAAAAAAGTTTAGTAGTAAACGTCCTATGAATGTTTTTATTTAGTTACAATAGAATGTAGTTATGAATGTTCAGTTGCTCAAAGTTCTTTTACCCATCGCGTCTCAATACGCGTTCGGGTTATATACATTTATATTAAATCATCGCGTCTTATTTCTCGTTAGGGCTGTACGCTTCACTCATCAATTAATAACGCTAATGGAATGTGGATGAGGAAGCTACACTCCTAGAGCAAACGTACCTTCATTTTCAGAGAGAAAATCACCCTAAGTACACCCATCCGGGCTTCAAACCTGGACATAACCATTATAGGAAAAGTTGTATAATTATCTTAACATCTAGATCGTGTCACCACCGGCCGGTGATAATATATTGATGTGATTCTTTTAGTATAATACGTCAGTTTAAATATGTATTCACTATGTGCGATGTAATATACATTGGAATAGTTTGTATGCTCCAACAGTCAACTATGAAAACGTTCAAAAAATTCATGACATTCTAGAAACATAACAATGTACTTCTTTGTATTAAGATACTCAATGAATATGTGTCTGTGCTTTTTATTATTGGTTGTCGGGATGAGAGAAATTATCGGCGTTACTTGGGATAGTAATTTTTCTATGCAATCATATATTATTTTTAATTGTTGCTTCCGGTCAAGTAGATAGGAAATTTAATTGTGAATCATTGGTGTTACTGTTCGACTACCTGAAGTATCAATATAAGGAACATCAAGGTTCTAAATATATTTAAGCAGCTAATATAAATATATGATAGACCTTAAGTCACTGAATATAAGTGATACTGATTGCATTTTTAATAATACAATTAAAAATAACAAATTTTGCTTTAAATATTTAAAACAACCTAGAATTGCATAATATATAAATATAAGTTAGTAATAATATAATACGTACATTCGCTCAGAAAACTAGTTATAGTTTGTTTTTTTTACATTGAGGTGTGTAGGGAGATGTAACAATGAGAATTCTAAATCATTTCTATTGGTTGAATCTGAGAACCTAAACTTTCAATTTTAAGAACATTGTATATGAGATTAATCCTTGGTGGATAACGTTTAAGAAAAACTCACAAAATTATGTTTTTCACATAGTTCTTACCTTCAACATCTTTGTTGGAATCTAGAGAACGTTCAAAAGGCTGAACGATGTGTGACACTCATAATTACTGCGTCAAATTATATATACTCTCATATATGATTCCAAGTACCTCATTTCACACGCGTCTCACAGATATTTACTAAACATTTTAACCAAAACATGACAAGGATTGGGGTAGGGGTACGTGTTGAGGGAAGTTTCTCTTTTCAAATAAGATGTGATACGAAATGAACTACGCTGTGACTAAAGATACAGAAATACAGTACGTTAAAAATAAACTGGAAGGAAAATTTGAAGATATAATCTCTGTTAAAAATAACATAATATAAACAACTTATGCGCCTATGATGATGTTGACAGTTAGATACGTGCGCCAATGTCACACAAACTACAACCCCGGCATCTCAGCGCATGTCCAGAAAACAAGAACACTTGCCACATTTTAAAGATATCATGTTTTCCGTGACCGAAGACGCAACATTTTAGTTCCTTCACAACGACCTTGTTCACGATGCGATACGTTCATGACGAAGAACTTCTCATCGAAACTATTCTGTCATTTAGTGAAAAGACACCACATAGCTAACATTTTTACAATTAATACTAGGACAGAAGTTGGCCTCTTTGTTTTATAGTATGGGTAATGGGCAGTCTTTTTATACAAAACATCACCCGTAATAATTAATTTTTTAAAATAACTATTGGATTGTTGCGGGGATGGCTGAACTTTATCGTTCTAAAATATGTTATAAACACTTTATCGAGAAAAGTTCTGTACGATGAAGTCTGACTAAAACTTCTGGTTCAAAGGTTTACTCATTAAACTCTATCAACTTTGCTTGGACTTGGAGTTTTCGTAGTTTAGTTCTAGGCACAACCCCAAAATGTGTATTTTCCCTCTTCTCAACATGATGAGAACAATTATTAAAAGTATGTTTTAAATAATATAATATGTGATTTTAAACATGCTTTTAATTAAATGAATGTTTATACAATATATGATGATTTAAATCATACTTTTAATTAAACGTATGTTTATATAATATATGATTTTAAACATTCTTTTAATTAAATGAATGTTTATATAATATATGATGATTTAAAACATACTTTTAATAGCTAGCACGCTTTGAGATGATTTCATTTATATTATTTATCCTCTTATTAGCCCATAAATGAATTGGCAATATACAAATGAAAATTAAGTTAAAAGATGGTGGTGACATCTAGGGTCATAGCTTCAGCAATAATCTCGTAAACATTAAAGCAGAGCAATTAAAGGAGCAAAATATTATTAAATATTAATTCAGCCATAACAGTTAAAAAATAATGAACATGTAATATAATAACACTTTGACCAATATTTAAATACAATATTGTAAGATTGTATATAATTTAACATTTTCTTGAGTGAGAGTAAGTGAAGTTTGAGGTGGTGAAGTGTTAAAAGCACGAACAATGTATTAACGTTTTTGTTTAATCAATAGTTTTAAACCACACCATTATTTTAAGACTATGAACAATGATGAAAACAATATTTATTATTTTTACCATCACGAATCTCATTATTAGGAAATGATAGTGTTCACAATGTTATAAGTTTTACATTGAGTCCCAAGTTTTACAATACCTGCATCGATAGCCGAGCGGGGCTGGGCCCACGTAGAATTTTAGACTCTTTCGAAAGAAAAAGAGCTAGGCCTACATATAGTTGTGCGAGGCTTGCCATTGCATGATTATATAATAATATCTTGTGTACGCGTGCTTAGCACGGGGAATCTATAAAATAACTTTGTTAGGTTTTGTATATAGGATAAGCAACAAGGAAAAGTAGCCAAATATTAAATTATGATTAGCTATTAATCCTTTGTTGGTTTAAATTGTGTTTCAAAACGCGAAAATAGGCTGACCAATACACAATATCAATATATATATATATAATCTGAACGTGTTTTTAAAGCTGACATGTCTTTTGAAGTTATAAATTCAACACTATATTTTAAGCTCTTGCCTGTTGGGTGTGTTGGTGCTTATTAAAAAGAAAGAAGAGTGACACAACATAAATGGTTGTTAAAGACTAAAGAGTCAAAACAAATTAAAGTAACATAATAACAGTTTAAAGTAGGCCGATATAAAAGGGACTATTCATTATCAACGTTTCTGGCCTAATTCGATCCGCTATTTTGAATCCGTCATATTGTTGTTGTTGTTTTGTTTTTTACTTTTCTAGACAACATTATCTTAAGACCTATTGAAATTCCAAACTTTAGATTTCTAGGATGTTAAGAAGTGTTCGAATAAATCATGAGGACAGACAAATATTAAAACTATATTTAATATGATGTTTAACATCCGGTTGTACCCTTTATATAATTCATTATTTTACAATGCCAAGATAACCATGACAATCCCACGCCGAATATATCGAGCAATAAAATTTAAAAACAACTTTTGTAACAAAATATTAATCAGCCAATAAACTGAGTGCACACACAAACAAATCAATATAAAACGAAATATTTGTGCCTAAGAGATACATGAGAAAATAAATAGTATACATTGTTACAAAAAGATTAGAAAAATAAGCATCACAGCTTAACAAATATCATAAATTAATTATTAGGTTAGGCGGTAAAAGAGACAGAATGGTCCCGATGATTACCTGCACAATTTTAATTTTCTTCTACAGAAACATGTTTTTTTTATAATAGCTTATGAGATTTTTAGTCTCCTATTTCTTGGATTGTTTAAAAATGTAAAATGTTCATTAATGTATGATTATTTGTGATGCTCTTTGTGCCTACATATCTAATAGAGTCAAATTTACTACTAAACCTAGATTTTTTTATGAGTTTCTAAGATTTTAGCTACCGTTATCCCCTACTTTTACAAATCTTAATTATAAAATTAAACCATTTTCATATTTATCTGATTATCTGGAATAGCTTATAGCCCATCCACCTTCCTGACAAATTTAAATTTTCTACTTCACTTTTTTTATTTAGATTTTGGAAATATCCATCCCCCGCTCCCCTCATAACCCCAATTTACTGGTCATTGTTTTTAAAATATAGTTGTTCAGATTCTTATAGCTGTTTAAGGTTGTCCCTGTACACAAATGTAAATATTTCAATTTTCTACTACACTAGAACAGTTTTATTAAATAGTTAAACAAAATATTTTTACTTCTGATGAGATGATGGGTAGATCGTGGTTTGAATCTTGATCGGGTGTATTGAGGGTGGTTTTCCCCTGATTATTTTCCACTCTCTCTCTCCATGTAAGTATTGGCATACTTCTTCTACAGTCTAATCTTTCTTAACATTAACGTAGTTAGTACCTAAGTGGCATAGCCCAGACGGGTAGTAAGACGTGATGCTGAAAACAAACAAAATAACTTCATAGCCTATATCGATAAGGTATTTAATTTCAAAATAAAAGTCATTGACGAATGATAGCAGTTCTTTGAGTGAAATTTCATCCTTTGCCCCGAATTTCACATTTATTCAATAGATAAACCAGAGTTCCGAAAGCAGTCATTACCACACTCCTCCATGCCTTGTCGGCAAAAGGCAATGCATACAGCGAAGTAACCCGTCTGTCTTTGTTTGCTGCAACTCTAGAATAAAGCACGTAGGGTGGGGTGCAATGGCTGTCTGTATTCAGCTTTTCGTACACTTCCCAATTCATAATTTCATTTGTTCAATATGCAGTGCTACCAAAATAAGATATCTGGTAGTAAAATAGTTTTTCTAGTCTTAAATTCTAACACCAATATGGATTTGTTTTCAAAGAGTTACAATATTAGAACAATATTTTTCATTAGATATTTTAGTTTTTAGGTTCGCTAAAACTGAAATTTATGGTTCATAGTCTAAATTTTTAGTACATATGACCTATTAAAATATTTATTTATAACAAATTAATTAGGTTAGTTGTAGCACCGGCATCGTGGCCTATGAGGGATACGGGGACGTGTAACCCCCCCCCCCCCCNTATTTTGTTAAATAGGGAACCCAGGGATAGGCTACATTGCCTTGGGAAAAAACACGATCCAGTCAACGATATTTTTTACAAAGCAATTAAAGCAGTTAGAATCGTTCTTACACATAAATTAAAACATTGACCCCTTCATATTACTGTAGTGAACACAGTAGACCTACTGGTATTGAAATATTGTCCACCAGAACATACTCGATACAAAGTGACAAAGATTTTCATATCAAATTGGGACGGGAGGAGGAGCGTTTTTGGCGAGTTTGTAATTAAATGAAAACTATAGACTTATTATGTTCCTGCTTCTAAATCAAGATTGGATAGGACAAGATTACATTCCATAAATTAAGCTTACATATTAAAATTATTATCACTAAAGTATAGGTGAAAAAATGTACTTTCACTGAATAAATACATTATTGAATTATTATTTCAAAGAGTTCAATATGATGATCTAGAATTTAATTTGATAAATATGATTATATCAACAGTTCTTGAATATCTGCCATGAACATAGCGGTATTAGATGACAAACTTTTTAAATGAAGAGAAAAATAAAATTCATTAAATTCCAAGACTCCCTTGTGGTTAAGCAGTCGAAGGTGTCAGGATGAAAAAAGCATAATCGTAAATAAACGCTTAGTTTCACACGTCTAGGTTTTATATGATGAGTGGTGAGTGTGCAAACAAACATATTTCTGGATTATGAAGTAACCCGCACCGGCAGCTAAGCGGCCCAAAGCATTAGGGTCTAAATATAGGTAATTTGTTTTAACAAGCCTTAGGTGCACATCATCAGACATTCTTAAGTTCCTTTGTAAAGTTGAGAGGTCTTGAAGTTACGTTGTTATCACACAAAATATGTACAAAACTGCACCTAAGATTTTATTTGATTATATCCTTGTTTACTCTGAAGTTAATGGTGAATTTTAATGGGATGGTTCATTAATGTGTTTGAATATTTAGTATGTAGGACTAAATGGAAAATAAAATAAAGATTTTTAACGATACGTATATGTAAGTTGTAATTGTTAAAGAATCACAATTTTGTCTATTAATGTGTATACAAGATAACCAACACAAAAAATATTTTTTCTTTGGATTCAAGATGGAAATGTATTCTGTAGCTACTCTTTGCATTGCAGTTGATTTGGCGATCAAGCAGTGGCTTCTCTAGGCGGTTGCGGGGGGTGTGCGTGTGGACCCCACCGGCGACACCATCAGAAGGGGTGTCACCAAATACAAATTCTTTGTACTGTATCCACAGAAATTTATTATTTAAAAAATATATATATTTGTAGTTAGCTATAACCACAAAAACATTTTTCGTAAGTACAGCTTACATGTACTGTATCATTAAATCTACAAATACAACTCTACGATAATTTACTTTGTGAATCTTCTAATGGGCTTGTGCTTCGATAAGAGTTGTATTTATTAACCAATCACAATAGCGTTTCGAATTTCATCTGTATGCGCTGTTGTTTTCGTTGCTGCCGGTGTTTTTATAGTCGCTGATTTTTTCAAATTTCCCGGTGCTTTAGCGACAATATTTTTGGGTACCTATATTGCAAAATACATTTATTTGTTCACAACTTCTAAATTGTTTGGGCGGTTATTGAATATGAAAATATTATCCATTAAAGTGTCTCATGTGATGGTAAAGTTTACCAAGTTAAATAAACATAATTGTGATGTAGTTCTTAAACGTTTTACTTCGAATTATATTGTTTTCCTATCGAATTTTCACTTAAACCACAAAAAACAATGTAAGTGTGAATATATTTCGGCTATGCGTGTGATATTCTAATTTAAAGGTGTAATTTTAATTTCGCAAGTTGTTTATGAAAACACTATTGTCATTACTTTCAATGCACGCCTTACTATCTGTTCAGATTAGATGCATATGTACTGATTAAGCTAATGCGTTAGTGATAAAGAAGGTTCAATTTAGAGGAAGAGCACCTGCATTTACGTGGAAGAAGATTGGAAAATCCTATAGGAAAATCCTAAGTATACCTGACCGGTATTTGCACGCCGATCTCACCATCATTGGCTGTCTAGTCTATTATGAGAGTGACGCCTTAGACCATACGGCCACCGGAGCAGGTGATAAAGTACTGAAGATATGGCAAATGCATGTGCTACAATTTAAGCTTTATCTTATAATATGATATTCAAAAGGTATACCTATATACAGCCTAAAAGCTACCCTTATATTTCCAACTGGACAAAATTAATTAAATACTTTGTATGCGTCAAAAAGTACATTTTAGGATTCGCTACTTCTTATGACGTAGAAATAGAATATACAACCCTAAAATAAGTAAGATATAAGTTCTGAATAAGTTTCATTAAACTGCTTTGAAATGTACTAGTAAATGCAGATCTATAGCTAAGACACATACTGAAACTCTAAATCTGTCTGTACGTTCTATTTGTCTGTTAAGTCCAGTAAACTTAAAAAGTATTTATCATATCGAGACGCGATTTCTTCTGTTTTACTCTTTATACAGAATGAGTCAGGAGGAGAGGGAAATATTTGGGGAGACGATAGTATGAGTCATTGTAAAACAAAAGTGTTTATGAAAATGTTTAATATTCTCAATAGTTTCGGAGGCTGTTTGAATTGAACATGAATGTTACATATGTTATGTATTAACAACAAATTTTCAAAAAATAAATCATTAACGTCAATACGCTTTACAACTTGTGTCCTAAATCCTATTACGTATGCACTTGGAAACAGTATTTGCCAACTTTGATCGGAAACTGTTTCCCGTGTAAACAAATTGTTTGCAAACAGTTGGCAAACATGGAAAACAGAATGTTTGGAAACAGTTAAAACATTGTTTAGCGTCCAGACTACAATGATGAAACGTTGCTTCCTGTCCAGAGTTCAGTTGAATGAAATATGTTTGTCGAGGAGAATGCTTCTATGGATTGTGCTTAAAAAAAATTAGCGAGCTTTCTTTGAAATTGCACATTAAGGGCCTTTAACTACTCCCACCCCCTTTTTTGTGTAAAATATCTATAAGATTTCCAGTCTCCTTTCGGTCGACCACGAGATGACAAATGACAAACCAGGAACTGATGTAATCTTTGTGAACAGCAGAAGCAAACTGGTCCACGTTTTTTGTTGCCGGGAATGTTGGAAAACACGTCCAGACAGGCAAACATTGTTTCTTCTAGCCCATTTGAAATGGATGACAAGAAATACGTTTTCTTATTGGAAAACACCACTATTGGATTCCAAACAGTTTGCAAACTGTTTCCCGATGTTTTCCAATTGTTTGCAAACTATTTGTAAACATTGTTTCCGGAGAAATGTTTCCCAGTGCGTACTGATCTTGAGAACGTGAGTCGTTTCTCTGAGTATAACGTGGCGTTCTCTTTTACGAGTAGCAGCATCCAAAAGGCGAGAAATCAATTCTTCTCGTGTATTCGGCTTTGTTTGGTAAACTTGCGTTTTCAACCATCCCGAAACAATAATCTAAGGGACTGAAATCTGGAAAACGGGGTGACAATGAATAGGACCACCACGACCAATCCATCGCCTAGGGAAAGTTTGGTTTAGGTATTGAGTCACTGTACTGCACTGTGGCGGATCTTTGTCATGCTGATAGTACATTCTAGTAGCTAGTATGGCAAGGTAGTACAACATTCTGATTGGCCGATATAAATAGCCCTGTCTCTCTGATTGGCTGTTGCACTCGGTCAGAGCTCCCTTCTCCCCATTCCCCCGACCCCTTTCCACAAAATGTTATTCCCGTATAAGTTTTATTTTTGTCCATATTTATTAGTTCCTGTCCCATTAGTTTTTTATTTGTGCGCATTATTTTTTATGTGCGTCCAATGGTTTTATGTGTGCCCATAGGTTTTTATGTGTGCCCATGGGATAGTATGTTTGGGTAAGATTGGGACTGGCGTGGGAGTTTATTTGTGGGATTTTTTTAAATTTATTGGTGGGGGAACGTGTAGTCCATGGCGCCGGGTGCTCCTTCCACGACATCTCATAAAATGTTGGCATTGCTAGTGAGGGCGGAAACGTGCAGGATGAACCTCTCCCGACGACCGTTTAGTTTAGAGTGTGAGCAGGCGGCAATGGCTGCCTCTCGCAAGCCCCTGAATCTATTGTGGTGTCGCAACCCTTCCCCCTCACTCTAAACGGGTTTTCCCGGTGACATCATCACAACCCTGTCGCCAGGCTGGTGGCTCAACAAGACAAGTCAAAACAGGAATAGATCACGACCATGAATGATGTCGCAATGGGTTTTCCCTGATGACTCATACCTAGCGCCAGTTTGGCGGCTCGACAAGTCGAGACAGGAATATATTAGGACCTTGAAACTGTGAGGTAATTGACACTGTTCATACTTGGTGCCATTTTGGCGGCTCGACAGATCGAGACTCATATCTGATTACCCTACGCGTAAGGGACAAACAGGTTTTGCGTGAATAAAACACGGTATTACAAACATATATTTACTATACATTAAAGGTTTTACAGACATACATAATATTTATTATACACTTTTACAGGAATCACGCATATATTCGTTCACACTTTTTTCTATAGTGTATCCTATATGTGTTAGTGAAATGGTTTTTAGTTCAAAATCTAACATGTAATAGTCCAAACCGATGAATTGGCGTGTATAGTAGGTAGCACTGATAATAATCAGGTTTCTGATGTGTGTTTCCACCGTAGGCTGTTCAAGATCGATGACATCCGCTAATTCTGTTAGCGTGTCGTATACATCCACGACGAGTGTTTCGATCAAATCGTTGCAATATCATGCGATGGGTGTCAACCACATATCCCGTTGGTCGACGGTGACGTCGATGGGGTCCCACACCTCACAAAGACGCTCCCAGCTAGGTGCTAGATAGATGAACGGTTTGAGGCCGGCATCTTGTTTCTCGCTGATAACAACCATACGGTCACCGCACATGCGTTTCAGAGAGATTTCATGATTAGTTAGACTAATCTTTTGAGGAGGTTGCGTGTTGCTGAAACTTTGATATGACTGACTTGTAGTTGCCCAGTTCTTGCTACTCTGTACGGTTAAACACCAAACAATTCCCTCCACATTTTTCTAGCTGGACATAGGGTTTAAAGTTGTTCTTGAGGATCATGATGATGATGATTCACTTTGCATCGACTTCGTCCAGTGGAAACAAAGTGTTGAAAATACTGGTGATGGCGAGTGGCTACACCAGCTTTGCTTTGCAGGTGCAAACGTCTTGACCATCCATAATGTTTGATCGCTTCGATGACTGTCGTGATTATGGCCGGCAAGCCATCGGGACGCCCCTTTTATAGGGGAAGACAAGGCGCACGCTGATTGGACGCAACCTCTTGAGGGGTGGCAGGACCCAAGCATCTTTAAAAATGTGTTGTAATATCTCAATCAAGGACCAGTTTTACACCACTTTGCCGAGCGACAGCTATACGAGATATTTCCCGAAAAATACCCTCGCGAATTTCACCACGCAACAACCTTACCGTCTTACACTCGACGGACAGTGGGAAGTCACTCTCGACGAATTTTAATATCTTTGTTCTTTCATCACCGTAACCGAGGGGCAAAATATTGTATAGTACAACTGAGTGGCCGTGAACGACGTGGAACAAATATTCAAGAATCACATCACGTCTGGAAATTACAGCACTATCCATGAATTGGTCAAAGCCCTAGACGATGTAAAGGCGTTTAAAGGAGATTTTGGAGTTGTATTCAAGTACACAAACACTAACAAAAAAGTGGACATTGTTTCTTCTTCTCCAAATATACATCTGCTGACTCTATCTAGTCAACTAAGTCTACAGCTAGGTTTCGATACTGAGACTAATCTGATCAAAGTCCAAAAGTCACCGTACGCCGCCAACATTCTACTTGGCTTGCTCTCGCAAATGTATATCTACACTAATATCGCTGATCCTCAAACCGTGAGTGACATTGTGGCACCACTTTTACGTATCGTCAGTATGAACAACACAAATTATATCTGCGGCATACATGCACTACATAACCGTACTTAGAAGGTAAATTGAAAGCCTGGAAATCAATATGAGAACAGACACTGGTGAACCTGTACCATCCGAGTTTGTAAAATTGTGCGTGAAACTTCATTTTTGACGCTGCTCAACATTAACTGTCCCTACCAAAGAAACTACGTCAACCAGGCTTGAACAGGAATATCTTTGATCTTCCTCGATGTTCCCTATCAACGCAGGCATGGAATAAGAGGTTTTTCAGCGGCCTTTTCAAGAGCGTTGTACCGTTTCTGAAAATCGGTGCTAAAGCCATTGGAAAACAGGTGCTTCATACGGATATTGACGTGCTCTCCGAAATCACCAATCAGCTTTGTCCTTTCAAAGAGACCCTACGCCAGCGTATCAGCGAGGTTGGAACAAACCTTAAACGAAAAACAGAGCAGAAGATCGACACATTGATGACCGGTTCAGGTTATAAAGGGCGTCATAAGAAGCACCGACGCCAGTCTTCTGTAGTTGCCTGACGTAAAAAGGTTAAGAAAGAAGTGGTAGATATTTTCAGTTGAAATGTCGTTTCTACACCCCCAGTCCTGTGAGTGTGCCAGCAGTGAACTCGATCTCTTTCCTGTCCTACCCACGCAAACCAGTCTTGAAAGTGGACAATGGATCCAGTACAAACCTGTCTCTTCTCTCACCGATGATTCACCCATCGAATTTACCGTTACAGGTCATGGTGAGCTCTATATCGATATTTCACAGACCATGCTCTATCTCAGGGGGCTATCATTAAATCCGACGGTGGCGCTCTCACCAAGGTGGATCAAATTGATCCCATCAACAACTGGTTGCATTCGCTATTCACACAGGTGGATGTGTTTTTAAACAAAAAACTGGTCTCACCGCCCGGCAACACGTATGCTTTCAGATCGTACATTGAGACGCTGCTCAATTACAATTGTGAATCCAAAGTACATATTTGATTTGGGGTCTGTGGTTCGCAGACATCCCTGGAACCTTTGAAGAGGTTAACGCCAGAAACAAGGGATTTGAGGCTCGTCACAGTTTCACTGCAAAAAGTAAGAAGATGGATCTTTTGGGGTCTTAACACAGTGATGTGTTTAAAAAGGAGAAATATCTTTTTAACGGCACCGAACTTAAAGTTAAATCGGTCCGTTCCAGAGACGGGTTTAATCTTATGGCCGTCTCTGAAATCCCTCACTTTAAGGTTAACGTCGTTGAAACCTGTCTTCTATTGCGACGTGTCAAAGTAGCACCTTCTATAATATTGGCACATGCCAAGGCATTAAACGATAGTCCCAAAAAGTATCCTATTACTCGCGTGGGAGTAAAAACACTCACTATTCCTACGGGTGTGCAAGGAAAATCACTGGCCAACGTATTCACTGGCCAGTTTCCCAAACGATGCATCGTGGGATTTGTATCAAACGCTGCGTTCAATGGAGACGCCACCAAGAGCCCGTTAAACTTCCAAACCTACGGCATGAACCAGTTCTCGTTGTACGTGGACGGAGAACAAGTGCCGTCGAAACCGTTACAGCCCGATTTTTCAAACGGCAACTATGTCATATCCTACCACACACTGTTTTCAGGAACGGGCATCCATTTCATGAATGAAGGTAGCGACATCACACGGGAAGCCTTCCATAAGTGATATCATCTCATGGCTTTCAATCTCACACCTAATCTGTCCTCTCACATGACATAGCATTGGAATTTGAGTAGGCATGGTTCTCTGAGCATCGAAGTGACCTTCACCAGATCTCTCAACAAAACCGTCAACTGTATCGTGTACGGGGAGTTAGCCAACATCATCACCATCGACAAGGAAAGAAACGTCGTGACTGATTATGGGAGTTAATATAAGCAACTTCACGTCCCTTATCCCCGTCATCTAAATCATGGACGTCATTGTAGATTTCCAAAGCTTCATTGACGACAGCAAAGAGTTTATCGTCAAGAAACTGAGTGTTTTATCTGTATGTGGTACATTACTTCAACATTGGGTGTTAAAATCCTCATTCACTATAGAAAAACTTTCCACCCCTGCTAAAAAGCAAGCTGACTATATCGTCAACAAAATGCACAGTATTCCGAGGATAGCGGTGATGTGGATAACAGCCTGCTCAAATCCTTCATCTCCCGTTCGACAACGTGTTCAGAAACTGTCTACGTAAAGGGGGAAGAAAATACAAAGTTTATTGCCAAATACACACCTACGCCTGTCGTGGAGCTGTACGACAGAGGTTGTTGGTCTTTGAAAACACTTAAATTAGGCCACGCCATGTGCATGGCACATAGCTCTATTTGGAATTTCTGTTCAGCCTCCATCATTTGGGGACTTCTAGATTGGATGAAAGACGGACACGCACACAATAAAACGTGCGCTGAAAGCAAACCCGTGTTTCCGTTCTGTACGATCGGGTGTTTTCCCTGCTGATCAACTACCAACAAGAATAGTGCAACCTGCCGCTCCCGTCATCAACATGGATCCATACACCAAGCGTGGGACTCAGTGTGTCGCTATCTTTATCTACAATAACGGCGTGGGAGAATACGCTGACAGTTATGGTTTTCCACCCCGTATAAAGGCACATCTGGCATTTATACGCAATAACACTTCCAGCACATCTCATAACACGATACAACTTCAAAGCATAGCCTCAGACGTTTGTGGCCATTACTGTCTCATGTACCTTTTTTATAACGCCCAGAAAATTCCAATGAAAACTTTCCTAACCCTATTTTCAGCCACCAATCATACATGCTCAAGTTATCCCGCCACATTAAATGTTCACTAGATTTTCTAATTTTAAAGCACAAATGTTCATTTTCAAGCACATATGAGCACAAACGGAGAACAAGGGATTGACTTAAATAAATTTTGTTATATTGTGTTTCTCAATATGTGGCGGGCTAGCTTGAGCTCAAGTTGGCCTGCCATATTAAATATTTTTTAAATTTGCCAGCTTCACAGCAAAATGTTCATGTTCGGGCACGTATGAGCACAAATAGAGCACAAACGATTAGACAAAAAAAAAATCAGCAATGTGGTGGGCCAACTTGAGTCACGTAGAAAACTTGGTGCTGGTTCGGCTACTGCTTTACCTGGCCTCCACTCATTTACTGGATCAGATTTTACAACGGCTTTCGCAAGACAAGGAAAGGTTAAACCTTTCGGGATAATGTCTAATAATGCAGCATATGAAACTTTTTAGCCAGGTTTTTTATTATCTATAAATTTCTTCTAAAGCGTTTCTCATTTAATTACCAAATTAATATGACTTTTTATGAGTACTTCTTATTTTAAGAGTAAATTACTTTACTAATAATAGATTTTTGAATACTTGCAATATTATAGATTATATGAGAAAGTATAAACTATGATTTGGTCTCGATTTTTTTACTTGCACTTCTTTCAAAATTATGTTTCATTATTAAATTTAATCCACCGGTATGAAATAAAATACCCAAACGGGTGACGGGAGCAAATGGGGCAGCTTACCCCAGGAATCTATTTTTGGGGGCCCCCAGCCACCCATATATTTATCTGGGTCCTAATACAAAAACAAGTCTTCCACAATAACAGCTGCAAAAGAAAGATTAAAGGGGGTGAGCACTGAAAAGATAAAAATAATCTAGCTTAGCAATTGAACAAAACTTTATAATTTTTTCATGCGTATAGTTTTATAATTGTTATTTCCATAGTATTTAAATACTTAAATTGAGCTAATTTTGCTTGTGGTGGTGGAGTATTCCACAGTCCACGCTGCGATATTTTATCTGATAATATGCACGGCTGTGGCGGAGTGCATGAGATCCATGGTGGTATTCACATCCACTTCATGCAATCCTCTGCTACTGAATATGTATATTGGTTCAATTTCATTAAAACGTTCTTTATCTCTGAACTTAAAAAATACTTTCTACCTAGTTGTCTAATATTTCATAAATATTTATCATTTGTGAGTTAAACTTTAATTTAGCCTCTCCTATGAGGCCTCCTTTAAGGTAAGGCCCTTGGCCAATGCCCCTTTGCCCCCACTCCACCTTAAGACGGCTATCGGCATCGAGCTAGCACAATACAGTCTATGGAGATGTCAGTAATTATTATAAAAATGAGGCAATAGGCCTAAGTTTTCCACTAATGTGATAACTGTGCAACGGTAAAATCTACATTGAAATTGATAGATATGGAAGAGATTATTAAGAGGTTTAAAAGGGTATTCTGTGATTGCGTGATGTAATATTGATGTATCAAGGATAATGAGAGATAATTAAGGTGTTTTACCTAATTATGCTATTGTAACAGATTTTCAATTATGATTTCATTATATTTAAGTACCTAAGGCAAATAGGCAACAGTCAAATGTTTTGATCAAGAGAAATATGTAGTTAAAAGATTTTTTCACTAATGAGAAAATAATTACTCAATTAGAATGGGGAAAATGATTTTCAATATTTCACAGTAGTGTGACCTATGCTTTCATACTAAATTCAAGCGTACTTTAAGCTTACAAGATTGTCTTATATTCATTTCAACTATTTTAAACAAAATAAGGTCAGGTGAATATTGTAAAATTTTAGCTCACACCAAAACGTGTTGACAATACAAAGGATAAAAAAAAGAAAGAAGGTTAGGTAGAAGGGTTTGACAGCTGTATCACTAGCAAGAAAAGAAAGTAAAAGGGTATTTTGACCTTGAATAAAGAACCAGGGTGTCCAAACAACAAAGTATTATAAAAGAACTGATGCTATTAATAATTGACTGAGAATGTAACTATGTAATAACTGATGTTAATATTAATCAACTTAAAATGTAATAATGTAATAACTGATGTTAAGATTAATCGACTAAGCATGTAATGATGTAAGAACTGATGTTAATATTTGTTGATTGAAAATGTAATAACTGAGGTTAATATTTGTTGATTGAAAATGTAATAATGTAATATGCCTTGCTCGATGGCAAGCAATTTATAGTTCTATGGTAGTAAATTAAATGAGGTCACATTAATAAATAAACCTTAATCATATCAATAAAAAGTTAACAAATATTTGTAAGAAACTTGACCTACTTTTCAAGTAGAATTAAGGTAGATATTAAGATTATGTAAAATAATTTTTTATTAAGAACAGTTTAATTAAGTAAATTTATAATTAAATTTATGTTGTACAACAAATGTTTATCGTAGAGAATTTGGTAAACAGTGGTTGATTGGATAACTAAGAATACACATAAAGATTTGAGTTTTTATAGAAATAATTGAGTTAATGATGATTATATTAAACATTTTATAAAAAATAATTTCAATATTTATATTTTTATTACAACGATTTAAGGTTTAAATTGAATTTAAGATACTTTGAGGTACTTCAGCTATAAATTTATATTGATTTTCAAGTTTTCAAATTATTCTTGTATTTATTAAATTTAACTACCTAAACTCAAATACAAAGTTGATTATTTAACCAAAACAATTTTTATTTTTTTCAAATTTGTATGTGAACATAATATTTTAAGAACAGAACAAGTGCTACAATTTTTCAGAGAAATTAAGAAAATAAATCAAGAAAATAAAAATTAAACATTAAACAGGAAATTCTTTGTTTCCCTGTATTCATCAAGAAGACTGAACATTAAAAATAATCAAATATAACAACGAATAATGTATCATAACTTTTGTATTGTTATACAAGTAAGTTGTAATCAATGTTTATACACATATACAATTTATGTAACTTACACTCCACAAAACTATAGATGTTTAGTTTTAAGGATGATCAAAGGTTAATATGACATAACTCTTGTACAGTGTGGGATTTGCTTCTATCAAATTTCATTAAATTCATTAAATTCATTGAATTCATTTAAGATATAAGCAAATTGGGGGTAATTGTAATGATATTGGTTTGGATTAATCTAAATCATATAAAAAATCATGGATGAAGGTAATTTTTATTTAAAGTAATATATGTAGAGTATCCTTTTAAGATTCATCCATGAAGAAACACGCGCTTCTCAGAAACAATGTTAAAAGTATTTCACCACTAAAATATATTTTTTATACCATCTTTCCTGTTAAAAGAATAACTGCGTCAATTCCTGTTAAGAGGAACAACATCGCAGAAGGGCCTATTTGGCAGAAGACGCATATTCCCTATACCAATAAGAAGCTAGCCTTCACAAAACCTGTTGCTAGGACTCTTTCTATTAGTTGGTTTTTACACTGTTGATGAGGGGAGAAAAAGGCAAGGGGTATGTCATATATAAACCATTGTGCGTATGTTTAATGCATCTCTTCGGGATCCAAACATCGACACCGGGAGATCCCGCCCACGCACGAGTCAGTCAGAGCCACACACTGGCAGTCACAGTCTAACACAGTATAAAATAACTTACATTAATATCACAAGTGTGCAGTGATATAAACCATTTAATTGAAATATGTATAAGTAATTAACAGGTGTCATTTAAATAAACCGTGTGTGAATAAACAGCCTTAACATTTCTCTTTCATCAATTTTATTAATATATCGATTTAATTAGTACTCGAACACGGAGCTATGGACATCTGGTTAAACGGCATATTTTCCGTACAGTGATGATAGGCGCTCGATCACGGAGCTTTAGACAACCTATAAATCATCACAGCATTCTTATATCAGGGAATTGATCCGTAGTGTTTCAATCGACGGCCAATACGAGGTGATTGATTCCATAGTGTTACAATTGATGCCCAAAGCGTGGCACAATTAATCCATAGTATTACAACTTCCACTCGCCAATGGAAACTATCCTGTGGCATGGGATTTGTTAGTGAGGCGATATGACAATAAACGTCTCATTGTGGCTCAACACATTGATGCAATTCTTCAAATAGCATTGGTGTCGGTTGAGTTTACTACTGCACTGCGTGTCCTTCTCTCTACACTGAAGGAAAGTGTAGCTGCTCTTCAGGCCCTGGAAATTTCTGTGGTTCAATGGGACTTGATCCTTATCCATATACTTAGCAACAAACTAGACATTGCTCTTTCAGGGTGTCTACCATCCGGGAAAATCAGGGAAAACGGGAATCAGCCGGGAATTTGAAGTGATTGGGAAAAAACGGGAATAAGTCGGGAATTTGGTAAATCACAATAAAATTCCGGGAAAATAATATTTTACTCAAAATATGAAATCCGATAATCATTAAATCAGTAAATTATAATGTCATTTTTTTTGTTTGTGGCTGTGTAATATATTTTTAAATAATAGTAAACAATTTTAATACGAATTTAAAAAATATTCAAATTTTAAAATTTATTATTATTCATAAAAAAAGGTTAATAGAAAAATGAGGCTGAAGAGGGGGGGGGNAAAAATGAGGGTGGAGAGGACGGGGGTGCGAGTTAGGAGGATGTGATATACTTTTTTAGTTGGGAATTTTAAGAAATGATCAGGGAAAAGGTCGGGGATTTCATTGGTCAAATTTAGTAGACGCCATGTCTTTGTGCTCAATGGGAGCGCACTTTTGTTGACTTGGAGTTGCACACTGTTGGTAGCTTCGTAAATTTCTTGGAAAGATATTGTCGTTCCTTTGAATCCCTAGCCTAGTATAAGGTCAAACCACCTCCAAGGTCATCCTTTAATGCCGTTGGTGGTCGAAGATCACATCAACCAGCTGCAGTTATGGTTTCAACTTCAACTTCACAGAGTGTTTTATGTAATTCATCCAACTCTTTGCACAAGTGTCCTGAGTACCTTCTCAAGGACCCAAAGGAGCGCTTCAACTTCATCAATCAAGCGAGACTTTCCTTAAACTGCCTCCGAGAGTCTCATAAATCTGTACAGTGTCCATCACATCGCTGCCATACTTGTGATGCCAAGAACCATTCATCACTGCATTTTCCGGAATTGCTTGTATCTAGTACACCACAGGATCACCCCACGTATCAAGAAATACAAAACGAAGCTGGAGCTCTAGTCAATATCATGGCCTCCTTTGCAGAAGTAATCCATCCATCGACCATCCTGCTGTCCACAGAACTTGTTGAAGCACGAGATGTATCAGGATCATATAAAGTAATCAAGGTGTTACTTGACTCTTGGAGTCAAGCAAGTTTTATCACTGCCCAATGTCTGTCACGGCTAGGCCTGTCACGACGCAAGTCATCCTTAGCCCCTCATGGACTTTCCCATACACTGTTATCTGTAGCCAAAGGAGTCTAAACCTGCTTTGTCCGACCCATTGGATTGTTGTCCCCTAGCTTGTCGATCGATGTCTTTGTTATACCGCGGATTACTGGTCACTGACCCATTACCCCTTTGTCATCTCCAACTTGGTCTCATATGTAAAATTTAAAACTTGCAGATCCTACATGCTGTATCCCAGGACCCATCGATATGCTGATCGGTGCAGAAACCTTCCGTCTCATCACAGGAAGGAAGCTGGAAGGGGAATCTGGAACCACTTGTGCCCTAGAAACTGTCTTTGGCTGGGTGTTAAGAGGAAGGGTGCAGCAACCCACATTGTCACCATACATTTCATCTCTAAACATGTCATTGTTGTTCATCTCTTAGTCCTCATGCACACTAACCCTAACAAATGTCGTAGAGCGGTTTTGGAACATTGAAGAACTACAGTCAACCCCAGTTATCACCTCCAAGGAAGCTCTCTGTGAAGACATCTTTGTAAAAATGCACACTCGAGATGCTATTGGCCGTTACAGTGTGTCCCTCCCATTTGATGGACCCAGACCAGAGATTGATGACTCACATACCATTGCTCTTCGTCGTTATCAAGCCCTGGAACGCCGACTCCACCGGCAACCTCATTTAAAGGCCAGTTATTCAGATTTCATGTAGGACTATCTAGACACGGGTCACATGGAGCTAGTAATAGATCCATCTTTCAACTCTGGCTATTCTTACTACATGCCCCATCAATGTGTGATCAAACCTGACAGTACCACCGCTAAACTTCGGCTGGTGTTCGATGCTTCGGCCAAGACAGACTTGGGAACTTCTCTAAATGATCAACTCCTAACAGCTCCTAACAGGACCCAAACTTCAAAGGGATATTACAAAAGTTCTCCTTCGTTTCAATTGTTTATATTGTTGATATCAAGCAAATTTATCGTCAAATTCAAGTCCATCCTGAAGCTCAAGACTACCAGCGCATTTTCTGGCGGTTCAAGGACAGTGATCCAATTAAAGTCTATCGTCTGAAGACGGTAACTTATGGGATATCCTCGTCACCTTATCTCGCCATTCGTTCCCTACACCAGCTTGCTGATGATGAAAAGACCCACTTTCCAGAGGCCTCAAGGGTGGTACGCTCAGATCTGTATGTTGACGATGTGTGTTCGGGTGCTGATTCTCCTGAAAAGGCACTGGCTCTACTGCAAGAACATGTAAAATTGTTGAAGACAGGTGGTTTTCAATTATGAAAGTTAGCAAGTAACCACCCAATACTTCTAGAGGGATTACGCCCAGAAGATATTCAAATGCCTCCATTGTCATACTCTTTTGATGATGATCCCACTGCCAAGGTTCTTGGTCTACAATGGAACCCTGGGTCAGACACCTTCTCGTATAAGGTACAACTGACCTCAAAATCACTTCCCAAACGAGCAATTTTCTCAGCTATTGCAAGAATATTTGACCCACTAGGTTGGCTGTCTCCTATCATCTTGTTCACTAAATATTTTATCCAACTACTATGGATTAAAGGTGTTGATTGGGAATCCTCCCCACTCCTGAAATAGCTGAAAGATGAAATCGTTTCAGAGCTGAGCTTCCATTTGTTTCCAACATCTCAATCGACAGCTGTATGATCTCTGCATATGCAGCTTGTAGCTTTGAGATTCATGACTTATCTGATAGCTCTGAGAGTGGTTATGCAGCTGTTGTATACCTCCGGGTTATGTCATCTGGTACAGTAGAGGTGCAACTCTTGCTCGCTAAATCAAAGGTAGCACCCAGCTGAGTGTGCCTCTCGTGGGTTGTTTCCCCCTCAGCTTGTCGAGCACCCACTTTGGTTGGCAGGACCCTTGTGGCTTAGAGAGGATTCAACCAATTGGCCGCAACCTAAAGAATTACCTAGTTTAGCTGAGCATATTGAAGAGTGCAAAACCATCACTCTGACTACCGTCGTTCCTGACACCAACATTCTGGACCTGTTAGATAAGTTTTTGTCTTTATCAAAAATAAGACGTATAGCAGCTTATTGCTTTAGTTTTGTTTGTGCTTCTCACCCTAGGCGTGTCGCACCCACCGGACCTTTGCAAGTTGGTGAACTACACAAGGCTCTGTTATTTTGGGTCAAACAAACCCAACAGATCGACTTTACTGATGATATTGCTCGTATTGTCAAGGTTCAACCTTGTTCGTCCTCAGTACAAAGATTAAATCCCTTTCTCGATTCTGCTGGTGTTTTAAGAGTAGGCGGCCGCCTTCAACGATCCAATCTGTCATTTGAAAAAAAACCCATCCTATCCTACTCCCGAAGCGCAGTCGTCTCGTGGAGCTTCTAATTGACCATCTACATCCAGGACCACACAACTTACAATCTTCATTTCAGCGTGAGTTCTGAATAATTTATGCATGCAACACAATCAGATTGCGGCTACGCAAATGTCTAAAATGTTTCAAATCACGTCCAACCTTATTGACACCAGACATGGGAAATCTCCCTGCTGCTCATGTTTGTCAAGCCAAACCGTTTCTGAAGACAGGTGTCGATTATGGGTGTCCACTCACAATCACAATGCTCTAGTACGCAAACCTAAAACCGGTTTGTCCTAAATTTGTCTGTTTGTCTGCTTCTCTACGAAAGCTATTCACATCGAACTGGCTTCAGACTTATCAACTGAAGCCTTTCTTGCGGCATTTCGTCTTTTGTTGCACGTTGAGGACATTGTTCAGATATATTCAGTGACTGCGGAACTAATTTTGTTGGTGCTAATAGACAGCTCTCCACTCTTCAAGGGTTTCTTACAGATTCTGGCAACAATGAAGTTTTTATTAGGCAGATCGTTGACCATAACATCACCTGGCACTTTAATCAACCCACATCTCCTCATTTTGGAGGACTTTGGGAAGCAGGGATACGATCAGTCAAGTTATTACTCATCAAAACTATTGGCTCTCAGATCCTAACATATGAAGAGCTGTACACTGTCTTGACACAAATTGAAGTCACACTCAATTCACGGCCACTTTGTGCATTATCAGAAAATCTCAGCGACTTGTCATCACTAACCCCAAGTCACTTCTTAACCTTGGGACCCCCTCAGATACTACCAGAATCTGATCTCACCGCCACTCCGATCAATCTTCTGACGAGATGGAGTCTGCTTCAGCAAATCCACCAGTCTTTCTGGAGGCGTTGGCACCAAGAATACTTCCATCAACTCCGGCCCAAAGCCAAGTTGAGTCATCCACAAGATAACCTTCAACAAGGTGCCTTAGTCCTCATCAAGGAACCAAACCTGCTTTGACTACGTTGGCGACTAGGACGTGTGGTGAAAACATTCCCTGGTCCTGATGGCATAGTGCGTGTTGTTCAAGTCCGTACTACTCAAGGTGTCCTCACCAGACCCGTGGTGAAATCGTCTACCCTGCCCTTAAACTAATTGAAATAAGAGTATTTCAAGGGGGCGGGGGAGGGGGGGTCTTTGGGACTTTAATATGGTTTTTATTTGTTTTATTTTGAACTATGTTTACTGTGTTGTTTCGGCGCCAAGTAACTTGTTTTTAGCATCTGTTGTGCACGTTTTTGTAACGGTTAATCTTGGGCAAGTAATTTTTTTAAAAGTGCACCATATATTCTTATCTACGTGTCTCTTGTACAACTAAACATTCCTTGGTTTGGGATGTAAAACTATGCAGTCCAATTCCTACCACACATAGATCCTGTTCATTATTTAGAGTATCTATGGGACTCTTTAATTTAACTCAAGCTAGCTCGCTTGAACCATATTTAACCTAGTAACTCAAACTATAGGACTTACAATAGTGTTATTTATTATTTTCTCTTTCATTGTGTTTTCTGTTTAGACCCTTTAGGTTGTAGTCAACTCCCCTTTTAACTGTTACTGTGTTGTTTTAGACACTTATTCTCCCGAGCTACGACAAGGTCCTACATTTCTGGAGTTGTTAAATCCTACCACATGTTCAATCTAAAGGTGTTTTTTTCCTTTTTGTTTTCAATTTATACTTGATACTCCAAACTGATATTTCTAACACTATATACTGTACCCAATATTTAACTTTAGATCTTGTTCTTATACTGTAAACCTTTATCTCATCTTATTTTTTCTTATAATAAATTTATTCTGTTACCTAAGTATTATTTTATGTTTCAGCAACATGATCCCTCTTATTTCCTTATCATGTATTTACCTTGTATTAGTAATCGTTACCTCCTCTACATATTAGAGTGAAGGGAAAGCTACGATTTAAGCCACGCATCCGTGATGTCAAAATTAGTCTTTTAAGGTTCTCAGTACAGGCAAAATAAACTATATAGGTTGTGTTAGCTATAGCACCATATTATGAAGAACCTTATCACTAACCCTAAAACCTAACTAGTAGGGTTCAAATACAAAAAAATATTATTATTATTACTAGCACCGCGTCTTACTACCCGTTCGGGTTATACGCACTTACGCTAATGTGTAATGGTAGGGTGAGTGTGAGATGAAATGGAGGACCTACAGTTTAACGTGGAATCCGAACCACGGTGAAGGCCTGGCATTCCCCACATTCACAAGATGTCTTGTCAGAGGTGAAGGAAGGGTTTGGTATAAAAAAATAAATTAGCCAACAAAAAGAAAGAGTGTGCTTAGTGAGTAAAGAATATAGAAAAATCTGGGCAAGAAAACAATATCCAGAACACGCAATTTGGAACTCTCGGGGGTGAACTAAGAAGGTTTTGTGTCTGGGTAGAACTAGTTAGGAATTTGTAACCACTTTTAAGGATGAGAGTCACTTTCAAACGGCCACCCAATCTCCACAATATTCTAGTCCATCCCAAACTTCCTGACCCCAAGAGAATCTGAGAAGAAAAACTGACTACCAAAGGTCCATACCCCTGCGGTAGCACCCGTTGCAGCACATGTGGAATCCACCTACCAGCTACATCCTTCAACAGCAAAGTAACCAAATTGGAATACAAGATCCCTTGTTATTACAACTGCAAAACCAATAACTTGATATATCAACTACAGTGCAAATCATGTGATGCAGAATATATAGGCCTCACTACAGGTTCTCTCAGACAGCGAATGAACAATCATCGTTTTGACACAAACCACAAAGATCCGGACAAGCCTGTACCCATCCATGCTGATACCCACAACCAGGACTTTCAAACCTGCTACACCACCAAAACATTAAGAGCATTTCCCAAACAGTGCAACAGTTCTCAACTTAGACATTGGGAACTGGCCCACCAATGGATTACCACAAGGCCTCAACAGAAGATAGTTTATTTCTACAATATTATTTTTCAAATTAACATTTTTTTTTTTTAAATATCATTTATTATCTATTATTATTTTTATCATCAGCATCATCAATTTCTATAAATATTAACCTTAATCAAGGAATTTATCTTTGCTCCCATAAACAGTTGGTGCAATGTGTTTCTAACACTTTCTTTAAAAAAATTCAAAATGAGAGTAATCCATTGTTTGTGTTATATGTACGTCCTTCTTTGTGTTTGATAAAGGCAACCATGCCGAAATATTATATTTGTGTTTAAATGTGTGTGTAACTACTACTACTACTACTACTATAGAAGACAGAAGAAAGGAAGAAGATGTCACCTTTGTGCATTGGACTCTTCCCACATTTTTCCTCTTTCCCTAGGGTTTCTTCATCAAATTTACTCTTAATAGTTTATTTTTCCTTTTTCTTTAGTTTTATCAATTTCCTTTATTATAAAATTATCTAGCCATTGGGCCACCTCATTTTTAAAACATATGTTAGATATTTGTACTCTTTTGTTGAAGGAATATAATGTGCCCCCAAATTTACCATCATGTGTTTTGTTTTATTAAAAAAGTTTACCTTAGGACCTTTATTTTTCTCTCTAGGAAGTAGGTCTAATGTGGCCTAATGGTCTAATGGAGATCTTAAGTTTGATACCCAGCAATTCCAAAAATTTTCTGTGAAGCAGTATGTCTGGAACGAGGTCCAACTCAATCTCGTGAGGACAAATGAGGTGTTACTTGAATGAATAAGTAGTGGCTCATCTAAAAACATTAGCGGCCGGCCGGAGGGTTTGTTATAATGACCACATTACACCCTCTGGCAAATATTAGCACTTATCATTGTTTAGTATGGATATATCTAGTGAGCCAGCTGTGCTCTATTCATTTTAATTAGCTATATCTGGGGGTCCAGGGTTCAATCCTCTGTCCTGGCACAGATTTATCAGATTGGCAAACCCTTCCTTCACCTTTGACAACGTGTATTAATCACAACTTGTGAAAGTGGGGAATGCCAGGCCTCCACCGTGGTTCGGATTCCAGGTTAAACTGTAGGTCCTCCATTTCAGCTCACCATCACCCTACCATTACACATTAGCTTAAGTGTGTATAGCCCGAACGGGCAGCAAGACTCAATGCTAATAATAATTATTTATATTCATTATCACTAGGTGTCAGCAGCATCCCATTGATGTCTATCATTCCCACGCTTCTACCCTAATGGCTCTACGCTCGTTCATCCCTTGGAACACAGTCATAAAACTCTTGTGTGAAATAATAAGTGCTCAAGAAACAAGATTGGGGTGCCCCAGCTATCATCTCATCACTCCAGGTACTCTCAGTCACCATTCACAATGGTGGGCTCATAGTTAATAATTGGTTTTCTCAGGGTTTTATAATTTAAAGCTTGTGTGAAAAATCTCTTCTGATAACACTGCACAGTCATCGTTATCAGCAGAGATTTCTCAGTCAGTATAGCTTGATCGCAGGCTCACACTATTGAATGTGTAGGTCTTGCCCTTTTATACTTCTTTCAATTCTTACAGAATACATTTGTTAACAGGGTGAAATAAGCAAGTGGGGGGGGGGGGGNNNGGGGGGGGGGGGAGGGCTGTAACCCCCTTTAATTGTGCTGGAATCTAGCATCTTTAGATGTCATTCTTGAGTTTATTGATGAAATGTATGAGAGTTATAAGAATTAACATCCTAAAATTCATATTTTTTTTTATCAGTGGTAATTTAATTATGATACAATTTTAAACATTGACATTTTAGTGTTAAAATATTAGGACCTATACCCCTTTCCCATACAAGGTTTTTGGTGATAGCTGCACATCACACAGTGATCATGTCATTTGAAAACGTGAACAAAATTAAGGATTAATTACAGTTGGACACAAACAAGGTATACAACCGACCCACAGCCTCCAGGTAAAAATGGCTGCACTAATTGAGAAAACTCGAGTCCAACATGGGGAGTGCTCCATGCGGTCCCAAGTGACATCACTACTAAGCAGGCATTTTAGAAAAAAGTTCACTTTAGAGATGGTTTTACTAGAGAATTTTTTTTTTCTTTTAATGTCAATAAACCTGCTTACACAAAAGTAATACGAGTTAGGGGCCTCCACTTACCCCCTTTCCATTAATCAACACCCCAAACGAGCCTATTCAAACTTCCGATTACAAAGAAAACTTGTAATACCACTATCCGTTTTTTTGTTCAAGTTAATGTTTGCAAATTGTCTGGTTATAAACAATCTTCAAATACCATCGACGTTAATTGTCTGAAAAGGTTTTTTCTTTGAAAGAGGTTAAAAGGGTGAGTGGGTGATATTGTTGGTAGCTTAACTCTTGTGTTCGGACCCCCACCCTTGAAAATTCTCACCAGCTTGTAGAATTTCAGAGAACATTAACTAGCAGTCTCCAGTGCCCAAGGAGTGCAGCTAAAGTACCTCTAGGGCTGAATGTCTGGTGTATACCTTGTCTGTGAACTTTATTATTTTTCTTCTTACAGCATTTTGGCACATACATACCATTCTTTAGATGTGTAGATACAATTTAAAAAATTAATATTTAATTACAATGAAGTAAAATGAAATACATAAATAAAGTGAGTGATTTTGAATGCAATAGAAATAACAAAATATTAGAAACATAACTAATCATTTAAAAGCAATAAGTTTTTAATTAACAAAAATTAAATAATTAGAGAAAGGTTACAATTTTTTTTTAAATCGCAGAATATTACCAGATAGCTTGTTGCCAGTTCTTGAATAATAGGTTTTTATGATAGAAATTACCAGGTATAAAGAAACACCCTTTTTTTTTAAAGTTAATGCACAACACTTAAAATAAATCTTTTAAAGACCATGCAAAATTTGTTAGCCCCAATTTTATTAAAATAGCATGTCAAGGAACAAATACTTGAGCAACTTCGAGCAAGTCATAGCAAATACATACTTTAGCACTAATAATTGGTTTTAAACTCTTCCAAGTAAAATAGTACCAATATGACTACTAAAACTGAACAGCACAAACATTTATACCAGACAGTTAACAGTTTTTAATTTATTTTTCTAAACACAAATAAAAAGGAATCAAACTAACTTTTAGCTAAATTTACTTTATAATTTTGCTAATTAAAATTATCCTGGCAAAATTAAGCTTATTATAAGAAAATCAAGTTACTTTAATGATGGTTGAAATGCCATTCTTAATGTCACCATTGTTATTTAAAACAATATTAAAAAAAATTGTTTATGGCTTTTGTCTATGAAATATTCTTGAATTAATTTGAATATACACTATCACATTTAAAGTGTGGTATATGAACAATTTATTTTTTTAATCTGTGACTTTCTACTGGGTGTGCAAAGCTTTGAAACTTTACTTAGCTCTGAAACAAATATTGGCTTTCACTGTATTTGGAAAAAAACTTCTGGATTCAACCATTAAGAAGGTTCGCCAATAAAAATATTCTTTAATTTGAAAAATGACACCTAGATTAGGGAATCTAACCAGGGAGCTTTGGCTTAATACACCAATACTTCAACCATTTAGCTATCCAAGAGTTGTCCCATGACAAAACTCATTCTTTTCATATTTAAAATAAATTCATTAAAAAATTTATTTATTGTAAATTATTGCCATTTTGTGTTGTTAGGTACAGTACAAATCAATAGTCCTATGAAAATAATTATTTGATGCAATTGAATTTTAAGTTGTGATAGAAGCTTGATTTATCAGGATAAGGGATAATACTACTAATAATTGTGCAATTAAACTTTTTTGGAGTAATTTTTATAGTGCATAAAGTTGTATAGATATAAAAAATATATTTTTTCAAGCATAACAAAACTAACAACCAATATTCAAACTACAATTCTGGTTCAAGAAAATTTCATATATTTGATTAGACTTTGCTCCAAATTGAAAAAGTGGACTTCGCATCCCCGTTCTTTCTATCAAAACTGAAAAAACTGGTTCTTTTAATAAGTAACAGGTGGAACAAGGGAATTCATGTGTGTTAATTGTGGGTTCAAATGTTTATAAAAACAATATATAAACAATATTAATATTAACATTATATTTAGCAACACTATAACATTGTAAAATTTATATCTGACTTGTTTGACTATCACACTAGCCATAATTGTCTAAAACATGTATCAACAGATGGAGTCAGAATTTGGATACATAATAAATAGGAACATTTTATACAACTAGAAAAAATTCTTTCAAATATTTTAAAATAATACAACAATATAATATTTTCTAGTCGAGATATTTTTACCAAGGTGTGAAAATTATTTTTTCTATCTGGAATCGTGGGCTCTTACCCAATTCAGTAAAATGCTCAAACTATAACCTCTTTTAAAGCGAAACAAATTTTCTTAACCATTCAATTAGTGTGAGAAAATTCTTACTAGCATTATATGCCAGAAAATTTCTAAAATTAGGAACAAACTCACACTTGAACCAACAAAAAGTATGGCTATTGTTTTAACCATATTTTATTTCTCTTTAGGAAACAAACATGACTAATAACAAGATTGAGACAAATATGGTTAATCCAAATTAAGTTTAAATGGTCAATTTTTTCCAGTTAATCATTTTTCAGGGTTGATATGTAACAAATAGAGCTTACATTTTATCCTAACTTGATGGCTAAGTCAATGGATATTTCTTACTCCACAGAAGCATTCTGAAAGTTTAGACAAAACATTTGGGTTGTTAATAAATCTCTTAACTTACTATCTCTATAAGGAAAACCTCTTTTCGCTTTATGAGGTAATTTTATTATATTTGGAAGAAGGTATAGTTTTAGATAAAAAAAATTATTTTAGCAAGATTAGTTAGTCAAATTCACAGATATTTCCCTTTCTATAAGATTGATTAAGTTCCTGCTATTCTTTAGTTTGATCCCAAATGGAAAAATAACGATACTAAAACTTGTGTGTTTATATATATGAATTTTCCACAGAAGAATTTATCACAAATATTTATAAAAACTTTTAAGGGATCCAGAGATGAGGGTAAAAAAGTGTGTTTGATCATAAAATGAAAAAAATGTACCAGTGGAACCCACCAAAATTTGAAACAAGTGGTGCCATTTAACAAACCTATCAATTCACACAATAGTTTATTAAAATGTAAAAGTGTGGTGCTACATATTTCTGATATCAAGGTGTCATTTTACAATTGATTAAAATGAGACACCCGAATAAAATGATACATTCAACTCTCTGATCTAAGTATGCAATTAAAATTACAATTTATCCTTTGAATTTACAGAATATCACCTAAATTAAAAATTCCCTTTCCAAGAGTAGGATTCCTATTTATATGAATATGTGGCCCAACTCATTTGTTAACTATAAAAATTAAATTTAAACACTAGTTTTAATGCACTATATATTTGCAAATACATTTTTATCAAGTTTAAACTGTAACTAGCAAAACTTTCAGTAGAAAATGTATTTATTTCAAGCTTGCTACAGATAATGCGCACACCCTGGTATGTTGAGTAAAAACTTAAATACTACAAAATAGCAAATGCAAAGTAGGACGGTAGTTTGAAAAAACAACATCTAAGGTCTAAATTTTCCATGAACAGAACCACCTACAAGTGTAACAAGAACCAAGATACATTAAATATTTTTAGAAGCACAAATGACACAAGGAAAAAAGGGCAATTGTGACTGCAGAAGTTTTTGCTCACGTGACTTTGGTATCATGTGTGAAAATCTAGTACTATGCTTTTGCAAAATTAAAATAGGAACAAAACAAATTAAAACGTAAACTCCCAAACATGCAACAGAAACGATATTGACTAAATTAATATTGTAAAAGGTTTTTCACTTCATAATTTAATCAGTAAAAAGTAAGCCTCCAAGACTTGTTATTAAACTCATTTAAGGAATGTCTCGGGTTAACACAGAGGTATTTTAAAATGAAGTGCTGGGTGAAAAGTTATGTTGGAACCTTGACTTAAATGCATTTTCTTAACTCTTCCCACACTCGGTTCATTAGTGCTGCTCTGTATAGGTTACTACAGATGATTTGTAATTTGCCATAAAATTTTAATATATTTTACTTTTTAGTGACAGTGTGTGGGTTATTTGTGACTTATTATTTAACTTGATGGTGCAAGAGGGCGAATTTTAAAGGATTCATCAGAATTAACCTGAAGGATGAGAAAGCAGTGTGAAAGAAAAACTCGGCTGGTGCATAGGGTTAATTACATACAGTGCACACTCATAGATGTGCCGGTGCAAGTTTCAATCTTCAACTGGGATTGGAGCTCATATCTCCAACACCTTCACCAACACAACCGTGACAGGATAATAAACCATAAGTTAACTTAATAAGTTAACACTTGATTTACTGTGTCCCCGATCAACAAGTGAGTATTGTTAATTTATTTGACTAAACTTTGTTTTAGATTCAACTAAATACCAATATCCAAAAATACAAGATTTTTCACCAAGCGCTTCATCAGAAATAAACCAAATTTATGAGATGCACAACTCACAACAAAAATTGACAAGAACATCATTCATTAGAAAGAAAAAGCTAATATTAAAATGCATTCTTCCAAACATAAATATGTAGCTTTATCAAAATTATTAATAGTTTTACAACTGTCCTAAATATCCTTTGATTAAGTTTTAAACACATGTGAATTCCAATTTTTTTTTTATATCTTGAGTATTTTTTTTAGTAAAATAGCTTTGAAAGAATTATTGTATAAAATAGTTATTTTCTCCATTTTAGTGGTAGATTAACCAAAAACACTCATTCAGTTATAAATACAAATCATGTATTTGTTTTCGCACAATTTCTTTATAGTTTTCCACTAGATAGCTCACAATTTTTCAAGAAAAAACTTTAAAATGTTGATAAAGTACTTAAAATTAATGATATTGTTCATTCTTGAAACAGACAAACTAAATGAAATAAAAATATTTGTTTTAGTATTATTTTAGGTTTGTAAAGCTTTGCTGCTCAGTTGATTGGAGCGTCCCAAATGGCGTGGTATCTAGTAGGTGATTGTTCAGGAAGGAGTAGAGCACTTGACGGTCCAGGCTCATCATCAGCAGGAGAACTCTGACACCTGCGGAGGCTCTGGTCTGTCACTCGCATCAGTCCTACCAACAAACAAACAAAGCTCTCCGAAATACAGTCTACGAATAAAATTTTAACATCCCTGTGGTAATCAAAATAATTTTAATTAGGAAACTCTTATCTCCAAGTGACTGGTTTTAGTTCCGTGTAGTGGCTTATTTTATTTTGAATCAATGGAGGAGTATGAATAATTTAACGGAGTCCAGCTTAACCTTGTAGAAGTTCCCTGACATTGAAAATATAGAACAAACAATAATTAAACAAACACATAATTTACTAGACCCTCCCCC
>CABEEJ010000160.1:101951-147257 GCA_901482245.1 Timema douglasi
CCTTATTATTTTCAACACACATATTGAAGAATCATCATAGACTAACATAAAATATGAGTGCCCATCGACATTTTTATGAGGAATAGATTAAATTTAAAATAAAATTAAATATAGCCTATGTTACTTTCTGATAATGTAGCTTTATATAGGTGAAAGAATTTTTAAAATCGGTCCAGTAGTTTGAGTTTATCCATTACAAACAAAAAAACAAAACTTTCCTCTTTATAATATTAGTATAGATTCAAGTTTTCATTGATAAAACAGACACAAAGTTTGGGGATCATATTAAGCTAACCCCCACAAAGTTAAATTGGGCTACAAACATATTCATTATAAAAAATTTAGCCTTAAGCTCTAAAAAAATGCTATTTAATCATTTAATTTGCCCTTTTTAAACACAGTCCCAACATCAGAAAATTCACTATTTGTATTTGGTACTATACTAATTATTTTAGGTACTCCTTGGAATTTAATTAGTATCACTAGATTTATGGCGAATCTCGCCCTTGAACAACTAAATGACTAGCAACATTATGCACTATAAATAAGCAATTTCATGCCATCAACATTGATCTTAACTTACAAAAAAAAATGGAGCTATTAAGATATATGAATTAATTCTTAAAATTAAATATTGGTTTAAGGAAAATTTTACGACAGAAAAGTTAGGAAATGTTATAAAGCTGAGAATAGACAGAAGATTTGACGCATGCACCAAGAACCATGGAAACAACACAAAGCCAAAATAGAAGTGTAAAGGTGTATCAATTCAATAAAACCAATTACTGATACCAATTGTTTAAAATAATTGTTCATGCTACCATTATTTACACCAATTAGTCCCGATTATCGATTATTTATTTACAACTATTGAGAAATATGCTTAAAAAATGATGACAGTATAATTAATACAAAAAGATTTTATTTAAAAATGAACAGTTAGAGCCTTGATAATCCTAATTTTTGATTAATAATTATACTTGACAATAGACAAGTTTTTGTTTAGAAAAAATAGTTGATTTATTTTATGTGGCTTAAGAATCGATCTGTTCTTTGGGCAAAAGAGTCTAGCAAAGGAAAACATTGTTTCTGAGGCCACTCCTCCAATGAACACATTCAGACAACGTTTAACTGGTTCCTTCAGGTGACAGAATTGTGTTTCTTCTTTGCATAGCCGGCAAAAGTTGGAACTAGATTGTTAGTTTTATAAACGATATGAACGTTTATTTCTTTATCAGGATATGTAATATTTGCATAGGTCACAGCACAGAAGCATTGTTTATTTAAGTGTCTTTTTTCTGATTTTGATCACTAAATTCCTACCTGAAAATTTTGCTTTAAATTTTACTAAAAAAGATTAGTCGGCATAATTGCCAACACATTAACAATTGCCCAATAATGATTCATCTGTATCCACATCGGTACACCCCTATAGAAGAGTTAAATTGAATTAATGCACAATTACAAACAACATTTATCCTCTATACAAATAAATCTTTTCTAATGTAATATATTTGATAAAAATATAGATGTGACATTTAGCCATACTTAATTAACAGAACTGCAATTTATTACTAAGCAGAGGAAGTATACTTATATATTATTTTCTATATTATTTATTTTGTGTTTCTCCTTTCTAGAAACAACGGTTTTATTGCCTTAAAAGCATTCATGTCATTGCACCAAACCCAAGAACATGAGTAATATTTGGTTTTAAACAAGTAAATATTGTTTAATAATCAGAACATCAGAACAAATCATCTGAAAACTTAGACGGTCAGTAGTGTGTAACGTCCACTGAGCTAAAGGTCTCAGGTTCGATTATCGGCATGGCCAAAAATGTATTATTGGTGAAATGTGGGTTTACCCCTTCAGTGAGGAATTAACATCCAGGGACTGGATGCTGTGCCTGTCCTAATCTTAAGTTAAATTATAAGACATATGAAGTTAAGAAAGGCCTAGCAAGCCGGTAGAGGAAAATATGGCTTGAATAAAAAATTTACCTAGGCCACAGGCTGTAAAGAGTAATAATGGATGTAAAAAAAATCATAACAAATAGGAAATTCAATTGAACATATCATAATTTGGATTACAGTCACTTTACTCTTTTAACATAAAAAAAACAAAACAGATGTTATATCAAATAGTTAAGTTTACATTGTAGATATTCATTATTTTCTTAATTTTTTCCTGTGGTTTAACATTTTATAATAGATCCATTAGAGTTAAATTAATATTATTTTAAAATATTTCACATTTTTAATGCTTGAACTTCTAATTTTATCCAACTCCTACTTTTTAAGACCTGCATTTGATTGTAAAATTATGTATTCTTAGAGACCCCAAAATTTCACAAGACATGCTTTTACAAACTTTTACTTAGCACATTAAAATTGCCATGAAAATATAACTAAAGATTATTGTATCATTTTGGAGCCAATACTACTTACCCAAAATAAAACCATTCGCGAAATTGACTAGTCAGCCATTTAAATGAGAATCTTTTTATTGTATGGATGAGAATTAAAAATAAAAGTAGCAGACGTTATTTGATTTTATTTTCAGAATTCCTAAAGATAAAAAAAAAGTAGCAACTGCACTAATATAGTTTTCTTCCTAAAGCAAATTAACTTCAACTGAAGAGTATTGATAACAGAAGTGTTTGAGCAGACTCTATAAAGGCCATATTGGGGACCAAAGGCAAGAATTTAAATAAAAAGAAACCAACCCCATGTTTAAGCTAGAATGAGAGTTTATTATTATCATATATTTGGTTTCATATCCTACATCACTATCAAGTAAGGTTCAGTGAGTACTCGGATTTGGAGCTTCGAGCCAATTTCATAATTTAAGATTTAGATTGAAAGTTTCATAGGCGCTTCATTTTCGAGTTTCCACTTGATTTAAGTAATATTTTTAATGCAATGGTAATCATAGGCTATTTAATTTAGATGATATTGACATTTCCACTTATAAATTATTCAAAAACTTAACTTGTTAAAATTAATAACGTAATAGAGGTTTTAAACTATTTTTGACCAATAAACTTAATACAGAATGTCGTCCACTTTCAATTATTCTTGAATAAAGTTTTATTGCCATGACAAAACAATGAAAATAAAAATAGCTAAATAGATTACTAAATAATTTTCAAAACATTTAAAACTTGTATTAATTAATATGTTTAATTTCAAAACTAGCAAGTGTTTAGTTATTCATCACCATCAGTTTCCAGCCAGTGGCCGAGTCAGTTTAGTAAAATGCCTACATCTTTCTCTATTCTTCCACCACTCTCCCTCCTTTAATTTCTTTCATTCTTTTTCCCTCACTTGAACACTTTGTTATCTGCTCCTCCCATCTCTTTCTTGGCCTCACTTGTGGTCTTTTTCCTACATACTTCTTTTAAAACATTTTAATTGACATCCTTTCTTTTTCCATTTCATTACATGCCCATATCATCTTAGTCTTGTTTCACTACTATCTCATGTACTCCCTATACCCCTACTCTCTCTCTCTCTCTCTCTCTCTCTCTCTCTCGGATAACTTCACTTCTAATCATAGTGACAAATAGCATGCTTCATTTCCATGGCCTTCACTTTTCTAGTCTTTCTTACATTCAACGTCCATGTTTTTGTTGCATATGTGACAATGGGTACAGAGTATGCCTTGTACAACACTTTCTAACACTTCAAAATTACTTCTATTCTACATAGGTTTCTTACACACCTCTAGAACAACTTTCGCTGCTGTCCTCTTCTCATTAAATCCTCTCTACTTCTAACTTTTTCCTAAATCACACTTCTAAGATATTTTACGTGCTGTACTTTTCTCAGCTCTATTACATCCAACCTTATAGATTTACTAGGCCTTATCCTCTTCCCTGTCATTACCATCACTTCACACTTTGCAATGCTAAATTTCATTCCACACTCTTTCACTTTCTCATTTCATTTTGTGTTTGTTCCTATAATTCCTCTTACTTATTCCCTCATACCATAAAGTCATCAGCAAACATCATGGCTTTCATTCTTTCCTCCTGAGTTTTCTTGACACTTTGTTTGTGACCATTTTCATTACCATTACAAATAGTAATGGAGAATGGTGAAAGGGCACTGCCCTGCTTCAATTTTTTTAATTGGAACCACTATCCTTCCACTCTCCATCTTAACTTTTACATGCTTTTCACTAATTATAAACTCCCCTTTCCACTTCAGCCTCCTCTATTGCTTTCCAAACATTTCTATCCACACTATCATATGCCTTCTCCTCATTCATAAATACCATTGTCCATTACCAAGTCTTTTCCATATTCATACCTTCTTTACATCAGCTGTTGTATGGCATGGATCAAGTCTATCGTAGACCTCACTCCCCCTCCTTTAATTTAATTTCTCTTTCTCTTTTCCAATATCTTCCCATATATTTTTGTACAGTGGCATATCAGGGTTATCCTCCTATAATTGGTACACTTCCGGTCTCCTTTCTTGAAAACAGGTATTATCACTCCCTTTTTCCAGTACCTTGTTTTCCTTTCAAACCACTCTCAGTACCCTGTACAACAATTTTAGTCCTACTTCACCTGCTGATTTTATCATTTACACAATCAGTTTGTCCATACCTGGTGCTTTCCCTTGTTTCATCCTCTGCCGCTTTCCATGTTGAACCTCTTTCCTCCTCTTCTATTTATTCCTGTTCCTCTATTTCACTTTCATTCCTTTCCTCTCCCAGGTTGAACATTTTCTCAAATATCTCATCCATAGTTCCTTTTCTTTCTCACCTGTCTTCCTTCATTTATTATTTTAACTTGTCTTTTCTCTCTCCTCCTGTTTCTTACTTAGCTAAATAACATCTTCTTACTTCCTTCCAAGCCATGTTGCAGCATTTGTTCATTTTTGCATCCAATCTTTCATGGCTTGCTGTACAACTCACTTTGCTTGTTTCTTATTCTCCCTTTGTGTTTTAGTTACTATTTAGTTATAGATTTATTTTTCTTAATCTGTCTGAAATCAGTCTTAATCATAATTGCAATGAATATTTTACCAAACTTACCATATTTAAATTAAAAAAAAGCATTTATGATTTTGTATTATTTACTAGAAATATTATTAAAACCATATTATTTTTCATTTTAAATTATGAACATAAATTTTTATAAGCATTAAAAATTGAATTGAAATAAATTTCTTAATAAGATAATTTCTAGCGCGAGCCCATGCAACACGCATGTGCAACTGTGAATAGAGGAATGGAATTGGAACAAAAGACGTGAGATGGACACTTATTACACTAAGAACTAATAGTAAATATGAAACATTTCAAATTTCTATCTGTTTGTGACTTATGTTTTCTTGCAGGTTAAATTAAGTTAAGAAAGCATATTTGGGGCAATATTAGCTCATTAAAACATCGATTTTACTTACTTTATTTAAAAAATCGTTAGTGTAATTTTAATGTCCTTAAAAACATGAATATTGAAACCATTTTAGTGATGATTTATATCAAATTTTTATTCAAGTGTTTTATTTTTAAATCACGTTTTTATTAATTGTTATTTCTAATTTAAAAATTGATATTTCCTTTTATCAAACTTTTTTTTTTCAAAAATATTTAATATTCTTAAATATGAGTGTTTTAATTATTTAAGAATACGTGTTTTGATTTATTTTTAAAATTTTAAAGATTCAATATTTTTATTTTATGTTTGTTTTGACTAGTGACATTTTAAATATACTATTTTACTTTTAAAATAAATATATAATGGCAATATTTTAAAATTATGAATATACTCTAACTGGAGAGCTTTTTGAAATACTCGGCTCGACTTCGAATATAATAAAAAACCAGAGCTCGCAAGTCCCTATTCTATATATCTATACATCCCAGGAAATAAGACACAGTAAAAAATAATTATATATTATTATTATTATTACTTGTAGACCTAAAAGAATAGTTACAAACTTAAAACTTTAGTTGTAAATTAGCAATTTATATTTGCCCCACTCCCCCAAAAACTGATTTCTGACTCTTTAGACTGAAAACCCCTTTTAATTCAACAAAATCCTATCTTCTATTTACCACAAATCACAGTCTCTCCGCAAGCCTAATATAACTTGAAATAAGAAATGGAAAAAAGTGATTACTATTATTTTTACTATAATAGGATGAAATTGTAAACGCTAAAAAGTTTAATATTTAATTATTCCAAACACACAGAATCATAATTACACTTAAAACAAAATAGAAGATACATGGTTTATAGACACAAATAAAAAGTGTTATTAGATGCTACACTTTTAAAGATATTAAGTTAACATTAGTTAAAATACCAAATAGAAGATGTTAACTGTCAATAAATATCCATTTTTAGTTATTGACCATCCCCAAATCTAATTAGAGTTCTGTTGACCACCCCTGAATTAATATTTTAAATTAATACTAAGCAGGACAAAATAATGAGTTAAGTTAACCCGCACCAAGCAAGGAAAAGGATTGGTTACACCCATACACACTTTGATTCTGATATGCTGTGAGACTAATTATATTATGATGAGAGCAGATTTTGGAGTTATAAGTGAATTATACTTCACGTTATTAATATAAAAACATATGACTCATGTTTGCCGATTCTAGATATTTTGAGGTGGGTTGAGAATATTTTCAGACTTGCAAATTGCCAGTCAATGAGTTCATAGTGATGACTTCCAATTTATTTCTGTTTAATATTTGAAATTTTGTTGTGTCCCAAAAAAATGACTTGAAAGTATTTGAATATGAATAAAGTGTTACTCAACACATTTCATATTTTGTTTGATCCTTTTATGCACTTATGTCCACCTTTCTTGTACCTTCTTATAAATATAATACAATTACCCCAAGAAGCAAAAAGAGGTTTTCTTACATTATCCCCCCATCCAAAACTAGATCTTCCCAACGGGTTTGCCGCTTACCAGTCAATACTTCAAACATGGTTCTATATTCTTACATTCAAGCTGCATGTCCTGCCCACCATGATCTATGAGACTCATTTATCCTAACAATGTCTTCTAATGAGTACAGGGTATGCAACTTATCATTATGTAACATCCACTTCCCAGTAGCCTAATCCCTTTATGGACCAAATGTCTCCTTAAGTATTTTGTTTGTAACACCCTAAATTTGTTTTCATTTCATCATATAACAGAGGTGGCAACTACATGACCTTTGGCAGCCACAATAGTTGAGGTAAGATTGTGAAGAGCTGCACCAACAACTACAGTTACAAGCAGACGCTGTTCCTCCTCATATTTAAGGGCCTAACATGTTTACAGCCAGTCAGCCTGTAGTTGTGTATGAGTACAGTTTATATTTTGTTTGAGAACGCTTGTTTTTTACGAGTTATGTGGTCTAAAAACCATAAATATGAGGGCGAGAATGGATGCCTCAAGACAGAGCAGAAGGAGTTGGGGGAAGGAGGATGGATGGTAAGCTATTATGTCAAATAACAATGGAACGGTTCATAAATATTAGGCCATTAATTTTAAGTGCCACTACCCCACGCTTCACAGTGCTTTCAGTGAAGAATTCCTTGTTGGCTCCATTCTATGGCAAACTAAAGTTTAATCTTCATGGTCAGGGTAAAGTGATGTCAATGTTTACTAAGGAGGTAGCTCTAACAACTGAGGTTGTGTTTATTTTAGCATTTAATATTGCACGGGTAAAGTGTCCATACACTTAAGGAGAATTTGTCAAGAAAAATAGTGCACAAATAGTTTGTTTTAAATCTGAATGGCAAAGAATTATAAAACTATTGAAAAATGTTATCTCCAGGCATACAATATAAAGGAGAATTTTTATTTTTTGTGCTAAAATTATAAATAGCTTCCATTTTCTCCCTTTTATGTTCCCCCCCCCNCCCCCCCCCCCGCCCCCCTCCCTCTTTTAGGAAGTTGTATATTTCACACTCCTCCATGATGAGTTTTGATAGAATTAAACCTAGGTCGGGGAATGGGCGACGACGATCGATTTTCTTTAAGAGGCAACTATTACCTCTTTGTCCAATGGCAGCAATGTAAAGTGTGAACTGTGTTATTTTCATTGTAAAAGCCACATTGTATTTGTCTCTTTTAAATGCTTCTATCACTTTCCTATACCTTCATCCAAATATAATACAATTACCTCTTAAAGTGAGGAGGTTTTCCTTATAGAGTTAAATAACTTAAAAGGTAATTTTAAGAACTGCACTGCATTGATTCAGGCTTGGGATGACTCCAGATATTCAGGACAAACCACAACTAGCTAGATTTGTCTGATTTTTATTACACAACCGACATGAAAGAAAAGTTATTCGACTTGATGGCATTAAAAAAATACTACTTATGACTGATATTAAAGAAGATCTCAACGATGTACTTATAAAGCTTCAATCTCGAGTGGAAAGATTGTCACTATTACAATTGATGGTGCTCGAGGTATGAGAGGCAAAACAAAAGGGCTCATGGGACTCTTATAGACTGATGGATCATATCCCGATATCATATGGAACATCTAGCAGCCAAGTATTTTATACTCAAGCAAGTAGGGAATTTGCCCTAAAAATAGTCAAATATATTCGTTCGAGTGCAAAAACATACCAACATTTCAAAGCCTTTGTAGATTAACTCAACAGTGACGAGTTTCCTATTGACTTATCGTGGTTTTGCTTAGTAATGTGGCTCTCAGTAACCTATTTAATAAAGAAAGTTTATGTTTTTGTTGAAACTAATCAAACGATTACTTCAAGAGATGAACTCAACGATTAAAATATATTTTGTGGTAGCTTAGATTCTAATTTGAAAACAAAGCCTAACAGTACTATTATTTTAATTTTTCAAAATAAAATTTGTATTTAGTTTATAATCGAGTGTGTGTATCAAATAAAAATTGTTTTAGTATAGTTATTAATTTTATTTGGCCTTTTTTTTTCTTTTCTCGCTATGAAAAATTTATTCTTCACTTTTAAAGCCAAAAAATATGACATTTAAAAAAAAATTACGTTCAAGAGAATAATAAGGTGTGATTAAGGTGCTTTTTATTTACTTAAGTTTGCTGAAAATATATTTTATATTATTTATAAAATTGTATTTAAGAAAAGTGTTTATTTTGCAATGTTAAAAGAGCCTCATTAAGAGTGGGTGTGAGGTTTCTTGTGGCCACCCTTGTTATATAAGGTAAGAGAACATGTTTCACTCCCATAGAGAAGTGGTAAAATTGTTATGTACAATCTAAGTTTTACATTAAAAACCGGCTGTGGTATTAAGATGAAATAAGTTACAGTAAGTTTGTATTTAAAAAACATAATTTACCATATAAGAAACATAAGAATCATAAACAATTAGAAATTTGAAGTGTTTCGTATTTCGTTTATTATTCCTTAGTGTAATCGTGCTTGATCGCGTCTTCTGTTCCATTTCCATTCCTCTATGCACAGTAGAACATGTGCATTGTACTGGCTCTGTTAGACATTATTTTATTGAGAAATTTATTTTAATTTAATTTTTAATGCTTATAAAAGTTGATGCTCATAGTTTAAAATTAAAAATAATATTTCTAGCAAACACTATTAAATAATAAGTACTTTTTTAATATAAATTTGGTAAGTTTGTTCAAATATATATTGTAATAAATAAGAGCAACATTGATTTTAAACAGGTTAACCAACATAATTATACAACTAAACTAGTGCTAGTTTTGTAGCTAAACATTTATTAATACGAGTTTTAAATATCTTAAGTTTGAAAACATTTAATATAATCTATTTTTGGTATTACATTTTTAATTTAACATAAATTGTTTTAGAAAGAGACCAGGTAAAAATAGTAAAAAGAATCTTTCAATTATTTCGTTATCTTCTTGGAGCTATTATTTATTTAGTGGTTTAATCTAATTTTGTTAATTTAGGGCTGCATGCTTAATAAAACTTCTGGTATAATATTTATGTTTATTTTCTTTGCGACACACTTCCAACTGTCTAAAAAAGTTAGTGAAATTTCTAAAAATGTTTTAGATCATAAAAAAATGAGTGCATCTGTTCAAATATTATAGAACTAAATAAAATATTTTAATAACCAAAATCTAATTGGAAACTACATGCCATATATTTTTATGAGATTTCTTGATTTTTTTATCAAAAATTAATCTACAAAAACTATAATTATTTAGTTTATTTTTATTTTTAACAATGAGGAAGCCCATTCACTAAATGATTGTACTATCATTTAAATGGATAAAAATAAAGAAGGAAAAATAAACAAATGGGTGCAAATTCAATGAAGAAATCCCACCAAGGGATAGAGGGAAAATGTGCAAAGTATAAATCTTTCTTTTTTCTATAGTAGAAATGATTAGCACAAATTAAGAAAAACTAAACTTGAACCCATAGTATTCTCAACTTTTCTTCTATCTGTTAGCAAATGTAATATTTCTATGTGAATTTGGTTTACAGATATATTTAAAATGGCTATCTTAAAAAAAAAACACCTAATAAACACATATTTAATGAAGAAAGCCCAACTGGGGTAGGGGGGAAAATGTGGGAAGAACCCAATTAACAAAGGTGACATCTTTCTTTATTCAGTCTTCTCTATTAGAAGAAATCCCTCACACACATTTAAACACAAATTGGGTAATATTTCGGCATTGGTGCCTTCACCAAACAAAAGAAAAGAGGGAATACACACTACACAAACACTAAACTAATCATCAATTTCAGTGGTCGCATTGTCTAAGGTGCTACTCTTGCAGTATAGTGGTACCCACAACCAAGACCACCAACACCACCAACATTTTAAGAGCATTTCCCATACAGTTTAAGAATTCTCAACTAAAAACAGTAGTAACTTAAAAATAAAAAAACTATTACCAAATCAAGATTACCCCAGGTCTCAATAGAAGATAGTTTCCACCTACCTAAAAGATTTTAACTGTGTCCCTGTGTCGTTTTTTCAATTTAAAGAATAATAAATAAAGATGTGGCTATAACCGTATTTAACAAATATAATATCTTAGCTAATTAATCAATAATTTCTCTGTTTATATAAATTTATTATATTTCTATTTTATTACTTGTACATTTTATCCCCATGCAAATATTTATATTTCATAACTACAGCAAAAAATTTGAGAAATTTATTTTTACTCCTGTAACAGTTTACCAAAGTTTTAAAAAAGCTTATTTTTTAATTCAAAATGGGGTAGTTTAGCGTAATCTCTTATTTTGTTTTATTAAGGGAACAATTATGACATTTCTTAATTTGTGCTAATCATTTCTACTATAGAAAAAAGAAAGATTTATACTTTGCACATTTTCCCTCTATCCCTTGGTGGGATTTCTTCATTGAATTTGCATCCATTTGTTTATTTTTCCTTTTTCTTTATTTTTATCCATTTAAATGATAGTACAATCATTTAGTGAATGGGCTTCCTCTCATTTAGTGAATGGGCTTACTCATTGTTAAAAATAAAAATAAACTAAATAATTATAGTTTATGTAGATTAATTTTTGAAAAAAATCAAGAAATCTCATAAAAATATATGGCATGTAGTTTCCAATTAGATTTTGGTTATTAAAATATTTTATTTAGTTCTATATTATTTGAACAGATGCACTAATTTTTTTATAATCTAAAACATTTCTAGAAATTTCCCTAACTTTTTTAAACAGTTGGAAGTGTGTCGCAAAGAAAATAAGCATAAATATTATACCAGAAGTTTTATTAAGCATGCAGCCCTAAATTAACAAAATTAGATTAAACCATCAAATAAATAATAGCTCCAAGAAGATAACGAAATAATTGAATGATTCTTTGGACTATTTTTACCTGGTCTCTTTCTAAAACAATTTATGTTAAATTAAAAATGTAATATCAAAAATATATTATATTAAATGTTTTCAAACTTGAGATATTTAAAACTCGTATTAATATATGTTTAGCTACAAAACTAGCACTAGTTCAGTTATATAATTGGTTAACCTGTTTAGAATCAATGTTGCTCTTATTTATTACAATATATATTTGATCAAACTTACCAAATTTATATTAAAAAAGTACTTATTATTTAATAGTGTTTACTAGAAATATTATTTTTAATTTTAAACTATGAGCATCAACTTTTATAAGCATTAAAAATTAAATTAAAGTAAATTTCTCAATAAAATAATGTCTAACAGAGCCAGTACAATGCACATGTTCTACTGTGCATAGAGGAATGGAAATGGAACAGAAGAACGCAATCAAGCACGATTACACTAAGGAATAATAAACGAAATACTAAACACTTCAAATTTCTAATTGTTTATGATTCTTATGTTTTCTGATAGGGTAAATTATGTTACTGAAGCATATTTCAGGGATATCTTAGCTTATTAAAACGTCAATTTTATTAACTTTTAAACCATACAGTGTAGAAACACTCTACAATAATGTAAAGTGATAGTGAAGGAAGCCAAACTGAGAGGATAGTTAGGTTAGGCCTAGATATAAACAAACACACTTCTCTATTTCTTCTGACACTTTTACTCTTCCCACTTTTTCAAACTTCCAAAGTTAAACATTGTTATGAATTTTCGGAAATTATTATTTTTCATATGAGGAGACATTAATAAAAAGTAATATTCTCGAAAATTCAAACTAATGTGCAACTGTGAAAATTTTAAAGAAGTGGAAAGTAAAAGTTTTAGAAGACATGAAGAGAGATGTTTGTTTCTATCTAAGCCTAACCTAAATATCATTTCAGGTGGCTTCCTTCAGATTAATTTACTTTAAATCACTGTACTGTGTTTCTACAGTCTTGTTCATTTCCAAGCCATCATGCAATTATTCATTTTATTAACTTTGTTTTATAGTAAAGGAAATTGATAGGACTAAAGAAAAATAAACTATCTAGAGTAAATTTGATGAAGAAAGCCCACTTAGGGAAAGAGGAAAAATGTGGAAAGAATCCAACGCACAAAGGTGACACCTCCCTTTCTTCTGCCTTCTGTAGTATTAATGTCCTTAATTAAAATTGTTTCAACACTCATGTCTTTATTTCTCTTTTTATTAGATTTTTATTTGAGTGTTATTCTTATTTTAAAGTGTTATTTCTAATTTAAAAACCGATATTTCCATTATTTAACTTTTTTTTTTCAAAAATATTTACTATTTATAAAAATGAGTGTCGTTAATATTTTAAGAACATGTATTTTAATATACTTATTAACATTTTAAAATTATAAATAGGCCTATACTTGAACAAGGAAATTTAAAAAAATGCTCTACTCGAATAAAAAAAACACAAGCTCACAGACCCCTAGTATATATGACAGACTCCTTAGCTCAGTCAGTAGTGTTTCTGCCTACTGAGCTAAGGGTCCTGGGCTGGATTCTTGGCATGGCTGAAAATTTATCAATGATGAAAATATGGATTTACCTTTTCACATTGATAAATTGAGGGCCAAGGAATGGATGTTGTGTGTGTCTACTATTTGGTGTGTAAGGCATATGAAACTATGACCGGCTTAGCAAAATTAATATATGACGTGAATAAAAAACTGACTCAGGCCACACAGGCTGGAAACAGTAATGGATACATGCACGCACGCACACAGAAAAACGGGTATTTTTGACATGGATTCAAATTCCAGCACAGACTTTAAGCACACATTTTTCAAAAACATTTTAACTAGTGGAGGATATTAAATTAATTATTTGAATTATTATGTTTATCTTAAAAGATTTGTTGAGCATTTCAGCCTATTCTCTAAGCACTGTTTAGCTTTGGGCATACATTATTTTAATAAAATTAAAAATTTCAAAATTCTGTGGTGATCATTGTGTTTATCAGTTCATAAAATTATATAGAATTGTGGAATAGTAAAATTCATGACCTGCATAATTACTGTAATCGTAAGGTCTAAGGCATCACTCTTGCAATAGATGAGGTTGTCAAGGATAAGAAGTTTGGGGTTTGAGTCCCTGCTAGGTTTACTAAGGGTATTTGTAATCATAGGGTTTACAGCAGTGTTGAAGAAGCTCTCTTGTAAAACAAGCCAGAATTTAAAATGGGGTTGTGTTTAATAGTATTTTATCCAAACAATTTCTACTCCAGCATTACTCAGGTAAGTGTGCTAGCAATCCCTAATTTAAGACATGATTTAGCCTAGGGCTCTGTGACAAGTAATAAAATAATTAAAATTTATTTTATGGAAAACTGATTTACCATATTTTCAGAGAGTTTAGAGAGTAAAAATAGCAAGTTATTTAAATGGTACCTCACTAAGTTAGCTAAAACTATTGGATCCCATTTTGTTTAAATTGAAACAGCTAAACAAATTTTAACATGCTTATGGGAATATTTCAATAATGATTAGGTACAATAGCCTTCAAAGTGCTACTAAAACTAGCTAGGAAAAAATTACAAAATATTTTATTATTAATTATTAGATGAAGAGAATCAGAATAAAACTAGTTGACAGGTGATTCCCCTACCCTGTTATATCTATAAAAAGTGTTCTAACTGGTTCTAATGACTCAAGAGACTAGGGTTAAAATTCCTACAGGAAACAATGCAAGTAGTTTTCCACCTTCTCCATGCAAATACTAATGCATTTTACTAAATTAGTTCTAGATTGTTGCCATGGGTTGGTTTAAGTTGCAGAGAGCTCAATCGGAAATTAAACAGAAAGCTCTATTTTTTACAATCCCATGTAGAAAAGAACATGGTTTACACATCATGTAAACACATATATATTAGATATGAAGTTTTATGAATATTTTGTGTAGTAGGGGTGTCAGATGAGCTGAAGTGGAAAATTTTAAGAATCTTATCAGTGCAGTAGGTTGCTTGGAAGAGTTTTCTAAGGGAACTTTACTTCTGATGTACATCTGCTGAAGGCTGACCTGTTTCACTAGGTGGAGTATAAGCTGCTTAGTCAGTTATATGAATGAACAAGTGTAATATACAGCACATAGTTTTAAAACTAATCCTTGAATTAGGAGTATTCTTGACAAAATTAGCCTTTAAATTTTGAATTTGATTCCTTTGGAGCTATTTTGAAGCTTACTACCGATTTAGCCCAACACCATTCTCGAAATAACCTTACAACCAAATCACAAAACAATTTACCACGTCGTTAAATTTAAATTTCAATTCAAATTGCAACAAAAATAGCATCAATTTAATCATAATTTATATTTAACATGGCAACTAAAGAATCAATGTGAACAAACTCAGAATTGGAGGGAAGAAAAATATCAATGTGTGTAAGTTAGCATCATATGCTTATGCTTTCAAAGGTTTTAAGAATTCTATATTCATAGATAGAGTAACAATTCAAATTCAACTTGACTCACCTCTATTTGAAAGTTAAACAAATAAAATATATCTACCCAAGTCACCAATTTCACACAACTAATTGCTACATTGAAGAGACTCGTTTTTCTGTCCGCTAGTGCTAGAGATGAGTGTGTGTGGGTGTGGGTGTGGCAGGGTGGGGAGGGAATACCTTTGAGGGCGCACGTGCGAGCAAAACCTGCCCAAATCTTCCCCCTCGGTCTTGCCAGTGCTTACTCTATTTAGCGTGGTCTTGAGGCAAGCTGCACGCTGGCCACCCCGTGACCTCCGGGAAACTTTCTCGTTGTTTACTGGGGGACCTGTTTGGGGAATAACCACAGGACATAAATTTGTTCAATTTAAACCCAACCACCAATCGACAAACATGAGCACACAATAAACCAGATAAAGGTTGAGATTCCAGCGGACAAGTGATATTTTGAAAGGTTTAAAAAAAAAAAAATCCCTCAAATTACATAATTAAGAAAATGAAACAAGAAAAACATGTGTTGGGTGAGTATCTTTTTTAAATTTTACATATAATCTAACCTTTCAAGTGCTAAGATATTACTATTTAAGAGTCTTAGTAACTAAAGATTAAACGAAATGACACGTTAAAAAAATATTGTTTAAGAAGTTTTAAAATATGTGTTACATAATGTGTAATATCTGCAAATTAGGAGAAAGATACTATTATGTGGAACCATTACCAATGATTTTAAAAAAAGGAGCTATTTGGATTAAATAGTGTTAAGACAATAAGTATTCACATACATTCAACTAATTTCACCAGAGGACTTAGTATTGATTGGGTTTTGCATTTAATAAACTATGGTGGTTAATATGGCATCAAAAATTAGGCTACCTTAATTATTATAGAAAATAGTGTAATAAATGGTATAGGAAAAAACTTTCTAACAATGAGATGGGGCCTTTAAATCGTCAATCAAACTGTAAGAGATTCAAGGATTCAACACTCACAGATACAATATTCAAGAGGTGATAAAAAGGAAGGGTATGGGGAATATAAAATAGAGGCAACATGTTTGTTCTTATTAGAATATACCTAAATAATTCTTGGATTAACATAGAAACTAAACCCTATTTAATACACAAATGAATATGGATTCACACTATAAAATTACCTCCACCTTCCTCTATCCTTCCACCATTGTTCTCATCTCACCTGCACACTTTCTGTTATCTGCTCCTCCCGTCTCTTTCTTAGCCTCCTTTGTGGACTTTTTCCTACATACCTGATCTACATCATTCCCTTCAGTATTCTCTCATTTTTCATCCAAATTACATGACCATACCACCTCAATATTGTTCTTATATTATTTCATGTACTCCCTCTATCCGAAATTTTTTCCAGCTAACTTAAATTCCTAATCCTGTTGCTCCTCCTCACAAATTTCATAAGCATGGCCTCCACTTTCCTAGTACCTCTTACATTCAATGTCCATGTTTCTGCTACAAATGGGGTACAACTTATTCATCACTTACATATACTTCAAGGGTATTTCTCCTTTATATAGCAGGTTCCTTACATAACTATAAAACAACTTCCCTTTCTGCCTTCTTATTAGGTCCTCTCTACTCCCACACTTACCCTCAATAGCGCTTCCAAGATACTTTACATCCTTTACCTTTATCAATTCTACCCCATCATACTTTAAAACTTTGTTAGGCCTTATTCTCTTCCTTGGCATTACCATAACTTCACACTTAGCTGTGCTAGATGTCATTTCACCCTCTCACTTTCTTATCACATTCTTACTATACTTACTCTTCCTTCTCCCTTCATTCCATAAAGTCATCAGCAAATATCGTGGATTTCTTTCCGCCACGAGTTTCATTGCCAATTTAGACATTACCATTGGCATTACTGTTGCAAGAGTAGTGCCTTAGACTTTGCAGCCACAGACATGGATATTAAATATTTTAATACAGGGAAAGTCAACCCTCCTCAATCTATTTCTTAAGATGTGTATTGCATCAATATATATTTGTATCAAAAGTCAAAATATGTTTGTATTAGTGAATATTAAATCCCTTCAAGTCCCTCCAAGTTAAGACTTTTTATACATGCTTCAAGTTACTCAATTTTTTTTTGTGTAAAACAAATAAACTTATCATGCACACATGCACATCACATGACAAACAATAAATGAGTGAATATATTTCTGGACATGTTTCACTGTAAATTAGTGGTTTCCAAAAGTAAGGTTGTAATTTAATTATTTTACCTATTTTAGAGATGTCACATGAAAACTAATTTGTGATGCACATACACAAATTGACAGAAATTTAACATAAATGTTTATTTTATTTTTAAATAATTTTATTGATGAAGCTTCATAATTGTTGAATCTGGAGTTTTACTTTCGAAGCAAGGCCAAAGCTTTGCACACCCTTAGCTTGAAAGATAATTTAGGTTAGGTCTTTATAAGAAAAAACTGAGGTTCTAGCTTCATTTCTTCACAATTATTAACATTTTTAGAAATGTTGGTTTTTCATACTAAGATATATTTTTTAAAGATATGCATTAAGTAAGGCCTATGTATTGGAGAATATATATATAGTCTTTCTTAATATGAAGAAAGAATATTCTTGAAAATTGAAACTAACGGGTAGCTGTGAAAGTAAGAAGTTGGAGGTTGAAGAGTGTTAGTATGAAGAAACAGTTTTCTTTATCAAGGCCTAACATAACTATTCTTTAAAACTGGTTCCTTTCCCTATAATTTAGAGTGCATAATTTTATATAGTTTCCACAATAATTTTATAATCCTTATTTAGTCAATATAAAAAATAGGATTCAACAAAGTTGGTTTCCATCTGCTCATGACATTCAGTGGGAAAGCGTGATGATAAATTTTGGGTAAGCCGAGTCATGAACACTCATAAAGGGGCACACTTAACTATGTCAAAATTGGGATTCTTATGAAGTTATATAATACAGTGCTACTGCCACTAATGAGAGTAGCAATATTAATAATAAAATCAATTATCTATTTATATTTTGCTATACTTTCTGTGAAATATCTAGTTTTGGTCTTACTATTTTTCCTCTTAAATGCACTTTTCAAAAGACTAAGCCTCAGTAGAATTATTTAGCAAAAAGCCGACTGAAAGAGTCAATGTTTATGTCTATAGTCTCTTCCATTTTTTTCTACGGTACACACACTAAATTCTAAGACATTATTCATATATACTACAGCACAAAATTTAAAACAACCACAATAAAATAATAAAATTCACATCACAATCACAAAACTAAGCTAATCAACAAGAAGATGGCCGGTGTGGCGAGAAGACTAAGACAACCAAGGATTCAGAAACATTTTCAAAAAAAATTCAAATATCAAAAATAAAAATAAAGTTGATTTTATTACTTATTTTATTTATTTTGTTACATGTGAAATAAAATGGGAAAGAGATGTGTGTTGAGTATCTCTTTTCTTGCTGGAGTCATACAAAACATTACTTGTTGGCAGTTACTGTTAACTGGTTATTTCCTTCCCTCATTTAACCTTATTTGCTCTTGCCTGGGTGCAAAATTCTTAGAGCCTGCCACCCTCTTCTGGACACCTGCTACTTTACCAATTTATTTTTTCCTTCCTGATTTTAGTGTGATTTTAGCGTCTCTCACAACAAACTACATCTTTGTGACACTAGCTCTACCTCTATCGTAATATTATCCATGAGATTCTTGTATTGGACAAATGGAACCCGATCTATGATGGGGAATGTGAGAGGCTTTGTGTCAATCATCAAAGAGAAAAATCTAGATGTAATATATCACCGTTTTCTACACAGAGAGGCATTAGTCAGCTAGAGCCTTTTAGTTGATTTGAAGTTGGTTCTAGATCAGGCTGTTCTTATTGTCAACTACATCAAAGCAAAACCATTAATGCGTGATTATTTACTCAACTCTGCAAAGACTTGGTGTCAGAACACAAATGCCTAATTCTGCACACTGAAGTTCTCTGGCTGTCTCAGAGAAAAGTTTTAAATCGGGTTTTAGAGTCTAAGAACGAGCTAAAAACATTTTTGGAACAAGAAGGAAACCCATTTACCATCTGGATGAGAATGACTGGTGTGCAGAGCTGGTATATTTGACCGGTGACAATATCCTCAAGACTAGAAAAATTAACAGCATTAAAAAAAGCTTCATCTCTGGCTCGGAAGAGTGATGCAACATAACTTTAAAAGGTTCACACTAGCAAAAAGTTTTAAAATGAACCATGAATTGTATAGCCTCATACAAGATCATCTTACAACACTGGTAGAAAAGATTGTTTATTATTTCCCATCTTTTCTACAGAAATATTTGATTGGGTTAGAGATCCCTTTGCGAATTTTTCCTGCTCAGATTTGACATTATATGAGGAAGAGAATATGGTCTACATTTTGCGGATCATGCTTCCAGCCTGTGGCCAGATCAGTTTAGTAAAACACCTCCATCTTTATCTGTCCTTCCACCATTCATTGCTTCGGACTCTTTTCCTCTACCGTGTCCACGTTATCTACTTCTCCATCTCTAACTTAGCCTCCCTTGAGGCCTTTTTCCTTCATACTTAATCTCTTCATTTTCCTTGGCACCATCTCCTTCTCCATCCTCAGTACATGACCATACCATCTGGGCTTTGCTTCCTCTGCTATCTTGTGTACTCCCTGTACCCTCACTATTTCCTGGATAATTTCATCCTTATGTTGGTTTTCTTAATGACAGCTAACATGCTCTCACAAACTTAAGTCTTTACATATATTTCATTTCCCCACTCTATTACATTCAATGTCTATGTTTCTGCTGTATGTGTGACAATGGGTACTAAATAAACCCTGTACAGCACTTTATTACACTTTAAGGGCACTTCTCTTCTCCATAGTAGGTTTCTTTCATACCTATAGAACAAGTATCCCTGCTGTCCTCTTCTTATTCAATCCTCTACTTCCACCATTCTCCACAATTACACTTCCAAGATATTTTATGTTCTGCACTTTTCTCAACTCTACTCCCTCCAACTTTATATCTTTACTAGAACTTTTCTTCCTTATCATTACCATCATTACACACTTCACGATGAAGAATTTCATTCCACTCTCTTTCACATCCTCATTAAATTCATTTAGCTGTTCCTGTACTTCCTCCTCATGCCATCAAGTAATCAGCAAACACCAATAATTTCATTGTTTCCTCGCCGAGTTTTCCTGCCACTTTATTTATGATCATTTTCATTACCATCACAAATGGTAGTGGTGAGAGGAAACTCCTTCACTACTTTTTTCGTTTTTGGGATCACTGCATCCTACCACACTCAGTCTTAACACAAAACCTGTTATCCTCATACATGCTTTTAACTCTCATTAAAACACCTTTTTCTACTTCTGCCTCCTTTATTGCTTTCCAAACTATTTATATCCATGCTTTCATATGGCTTCTAGACATCCATAAATACCATTAAAAAGTCTTTCCCAGATTTATCCCTTTTTTCCAACAGCTGTCTTATGGCAAAGATCAAGTCTATTGTAGACCTGGGTGACCTGGCGGTCTAGGGGTTAAGGTGTCAGACTTCTATGCTGGCGGCCGGGGTTCAATCCTCAATCCTGGCAAAGATTTATCAGATTACCAAACCCTTCCTTCACCTCTGACAAGACATCTTGTGAATGTGAGGAATGTCAGGCCTCCACCGTGGTTCGGATTCCACGTTAAACTGTAGGTCCTNCCTTCACCTCTGACAAGACATCTTGTGAATGTGAGGAATGTCAGGCCTCCACCGTGGTTCGGATTCCACGCTAAACTGTAGGTCCTCCATTTCATCTCACAATCACCCTACCATCACACATTAGCGTAAGTGCGTATAACCCAAACAGGTAGTAAGACGCGGCGATGATGATAATAATAATAATAATAATAATAATAATAATAATATTGTAGACCTCAGTTCCCTAAATCTATGCAGTTTCTCTTTACACCTTTCTTTCATTTTATTTATTCTTGTTTCCAGTTTCTTCTCATATCCCTTATTTGAACATCTCTTGTCTTTTATTGAAAAGAGGTATTATAACGCCCTTTTTACAGTCTTCCGGTTCCTTGTTTTCCTTCCAAATCACTCAGCATCCTTTATAACCATTGTATACCTACTTTATCTGTAGCTCTTATCATTTCCAATGTCAGTTCGTCCACAACTGGTGCTATGCCGTGTTTCATCCTCTTTAATGTATACTCCACCACCTCCTCTCCTGCTCCCCTGTTTCACTCTTATCCCTTTCCTCTTTCACGTTGAGCATCTTAAAATATCTCATCCATAATTCCTTTTCTTCCTCTTCTTTCTTCACTCACCATTCTAAATGCTTGTATTTTCTCTCCTGTTTCTTACCTGGCTATACAACACCTTTTTACTTTCTTCCACATCCCGTTCCAGCATTTATGTCCATTTTTACATCCAATCATTCTTAGCTTCACTTACCCCTGGCTTCACTCTTTTCCCTATATTATTCCTCAATTCCAATTCTTAAACCTCCTTCTGAATGCTTCATTCTTTTACTCCACCCATTTCTTCCCCCTGACATTCCACCAGTGTATTTGTTTCCACTTCTATCATTTGTCCTCCCACATACCTCATCTGCAAATCCCACCACACTGTTTTTAAAACTTTCTCATTTTACCTCTGCACTTCAACTTCATCCTTGAGCATTAAGTGTCTTGCCTTCTTTGTTAAAGCACTCTTTACTCTTAATTTGCTAGCCTTCACTTATTATATAATTTCAATACCTTAATAATTTTTTTTTCCTTACTACTTACCATAAACAAAGGAAAAGTGGCTCTAAACGGCTGTATAAAATTAGACATTGAAATGAGGATATAAGGGAAAACCTACATACCAGAAAACTGTAGGCCTCAAAGCTAACAATTAAAACAATAAAACACACTAGACAGTGGCAGTATGGCTAGTTGTTTATTGCACGGGTAAGAAACTATGGCCTGATGTTTGTTGTTTTTGGCTGGCTTGGTCCAAATCACAAAAAGGTGGTCTCTAGTTTGTCCATGAAGATGTTAGCATGGTAGGAGGCCATACATTGCCGTCCCTTGGATTTGATGGTAGTGTTTGTTCAGGAAGCAGAAATTGTTATTTTCAAGTATAAGGCGGGCAGATTTCACTAGAAAAGTGGTGACTGGCTTAGAATTGAATGGTAGTTTGTCCAGAAAATGTTACATTGCATAAAGTCCTTGGTTGTGTGGTATATTGGTGTAAGGTGAATTGACATCTAAGGTAACGAAGAACCCATTGGTGGGTATTTTGTTTTTAATATCTTATAAGTAGAGAAATGCAAAAGCTGAGGTTATTTTTAAGGGGAAAAGCCGTGTTATTTTTCTCAAAAAGTGATGGTATTATATGCTGAAAGTGATATTTTTTTAATGTAGATACGAGTCAAATTAGTATTCATTAAAAACATTAGGATATAACAGGGAAGAGAAAAACGAAACTGCTGAACTAAATGAAACAGATGATAATCATAATGATTTGAAAGAAATTGTAGAGATGTTCTCGAGCATTCCAGGATTTTATGAATGTGACAGAAGATAGCAAATCCTGGCTTGAAAATGATATTGATGGACCTGGTTATCAAATCATGAATGAAGATGAGATAGTTTTCTCCAAGACAGCGACGAAATATCAGATGAAGATGAATGTGGAAACATCCCTAGTGAGAATGAAAGTGGCCCAAGTAACAAAGAGGCTTTACTGCCATAACTACTGCAATGGTGTGGTGTGAAAAGCAGACAGAAAGTTGTTCAACCCATCTTCTTTTAAAAAGGTTGCATAATTTAGCAGCCAGAAAGAGACAATCAAAAATGGTGCAAAGAAAAATTAATGATTACTTTTGTTAGCATACTTTACTTGACACTGCAAATAGCCATCTTAACTGTTCACTTCAGAAAGAAACTTTGTCAAGAATGTTTGATATGTAATACAGTAATTATGGTAAGATATATTGGAGGCCTACTTATTATGTATCAAGTAGAAAAATGTAATAATAAAAATATGTTTTGCAATGTTTATTCTATTTTTATTGCCACAGTTGTTTCCTATATTATTTAAGATATAAAACTAAAATTTAATTTTGTGTTTGATTTTCAGAACAATTTGATTATCCGAACTACCCTTGGTCCCTATTAGTTTGGATAATTGACTCTGCTGTACGCACTCGATTTATCAGTATCATTAGCTTTATTTTTTATAAATAGCACTATCAAAATAAGTGATATCAATTTATGTTAAGACCAAGCAATAACACCGAAACATGTTGTCATAGAAAACTGAACTATTATCATCTAAGGAGAAGGGAATAAAAATAAAGAAGACAGGATTTTTCCAAACATGACGGCTTGTAGCGAGGGCCTGATGTCCTTACTTAGACCTAGCATGTAGTCTTTTAAAAGCTGAAAAAGAATCAATTTATCAAAATTGAAATTTAGATATCATGATGGGTAACAGTAGAAATCGTGATTTTTGATATTAACCTTAAAAAAAATTAAATGAGTGAAAATACTCATTCATTTATCCTGTGGTCCATTTTATACCTTTAAAATCAGCAAAAAATATATACTATTTATATAAAGGGAAGCCATGGCATGGCACTATTGGCAGTGTTATCACAATGAAAATTATATTATATGTTGTGGTATTTTCCCAAATTACAGAGAAATTGTGTTTATTTAGAAAAAAACCTTGAATTAATGTTATTCGCATGAAAACATTAGAATTTGTATAAAAATTCATGTAATAGCAAATGCAAATTTTGCATGTCCCTACTTTTAAGCGGTTGAGAAAGTAGTATGAGTCCTTTATGTGTGAGGGAATGCAAGAGAGACTAGGAAAATGGAGGCCATGAGAATGAAGATTGTGAGGAACATGTTAGCTGTCATGAGGAGAAACAAGATTAGGAATAAAGTTATCCAGGAAAGAGTGGGGGTACAGGGAGTATATGAGATCATAGAGGAAGCAAGAGTGAGATGGTATGGGCATGTAATGAGGACACCAAAGAGAAGGTTGGAAATGAAGGTTGGATTGAGAGTTTTGTAGGCTCATCATTTTCGAGCTTTCACTTGACGTACTTAATAATACATTTTTAAAATGCAATAATAAGCATACTCTATTTAATTGAGATAATATCAGCATTTCCACTTATAGATCATTCGGTTACTTAACAAATTATTAAAAATTGTGAATGTGAGGAATGCCAGGTCTCCACCGGGGTTCGGATTCCACGTTAAACTGTAGGTCCTTCATTTCATCTCACAATCACCCTACCATTACACATTAGCGTAAGTGACGTATAACCCGAACGGGTAGTAAGACGCGGTGCTAATAATAATAATAATAATGCTAATAATAATAATCCTAATAATAATAATCCTAATAATAATAATCCTAATAATAATAATGCTAATAATAATAATGCTAATAATAATAATACTAATAATAATAATGCTAATAATAATAATAATACTAATAATAATGCTAATAATAATAATACTAATAATAATGCTAATAATAATACTAATACTAATACTAATACTAATACTAATACTAATACTAATACTAATAATAATACTAATAATACTAATAATACTAATACTAATAATACTAATACTAATAATACTAATACTAATAATACTAATAATACTAATAATACTAATAATACTAATACTAATACTAATACTAATACTAATACTAATACTAATACTAATAATACTAATACTAATACTAATAATACTAATACTAATAATACTAATACTAATAATACTAATACTAATAATAACTAATACTAATACTAATAATACTAATACTAATACTAATACTAATACTAATAATACTAATACTAATACTAATACTAATAATACTAATACTAATACTAATACTAATACTAATACTAATACTAATACTAATACTAATACTAATACTAATACTAATAATAATAATAATAATAATAATATTAAAAATTAATTTCAATTTTCCCATGAATAACGTAAGAGCTTTAAAACCACTTTCGACTGGTAAATTTATTCAATATTGTCGGCCATTTTGAATTAAACTTGGGTGAAGATATTTACGTATATTGCCATGACAAAGCAATGAAAATACAAATACCTAAGAAGATTACTAAATAAATGAATGATTCTTTTTACAATTCATTTTATTAACTTTTTTTAAAATAATTGTTAGTTTAATTTTATGTCCTTAAAGACATGAGTGTTGAAACCATTTTAATTATGTTTCTATTAGATTTTTATTTGAGAGTTATTCTTATTTTTAAATTGTGTTTTATAAGTGTTATTTCCAATTAAAAACCGATATTTCCGTTATTTTTTTTAAAAGTAATTACTTTTTATAAAAATAAGTGTCATTCATATTTTAACAATATGTGTTTTAATATATTTTTTAATATCTTAAAATTATGAATATACTAGAACTCAACTCGAACTCGAGTGCTTTTAGAAATACTCTACTAGATTTTGACTAATGAAAAAACCCAAGCTCGCAGACACCTAGAAATGAAGTATGTAGAAAAAAGACTACAAGAGAGGTCAAGAGAAAGAAGGGAGGAGAAGATAACAAAAGTGTTCAAGTGAGAGGAAGATTGAGGCATTTCCCTAAACTGACCAGACTACAGGCTGGAAACAGTTTATGTTTGATGTGCGAGGGAAATTGTTGGATTAAGGGTTGAAGTTTATCAGGGTTTAAATATGTTAGACGATGCCCCCCCACAGCAAGCGACAATGGGGTGGGCCGGTGGAGGTCTTACCTTTTGGTGTGCAGTAGATAGAGAGTGGGTGTGGATGAATTAGAGGGTGCTCAAATGATTTGGCATAGAAGCCCTGATGTGTTCCATGTAATTGTTAAACATTTTTTGATGAGACTTGTGTTCTCTTTTATGGTCATGGGTCCAGTTTCTTATGAGTATTTTCATCTGAAAGTTGTCGTGCTTCTGTAATATAGGTTGATTTATTAAGAATCACCATGGTAGATCCTTTGTCAGCAGGGAGAATCATAATTTCTCGTTTATTTTTAAGCCTTGGTAGAGCCTCTCTTTCAACAGAATTGAGGTTTTTGAATGTGGGTTAGGATATGATGGCTCCATCACTTTAGCCAATACATAATCAATGTATTGTTAAAGTGAGTAGTCTGAGGGTAATAGAGGAGGGTTCCAGTGGAGGATGGAGTGAACTTCAATGCTGGATGTAACATCTTGTCCTGACCTTGGTTGTATTGATTATTCTCAAGGTTAATTTAAAACTAAGAGGAAATTGAGAGTATCACAGGAATGTTTGTTTTACATGATTTTTGGGTTTTCAGGATGATTTATGTATTTGTTGTTATAATTAACAACTTCAGTTGGTAGCTTTTTAAAACTATAAAGAGTTTTTAAAGTTTGTTATTTTTTATTTGTGTGATAGTGGTAATCTTTCAATAAATTTTTAACTGTACAAAAATTTCAGTAAAATTTGGTGTGCAATTAAAACTAGATTTATTTTATTTTATTACAATTTATATCTTCTCTATCTTAGATCAGTCTAAATCTTTTATATGAAGTTTTAAAAAATCCAGTTTTAGGGAATACAAACTTTGCAAACTTTCAAAAATAGCTATAAAAAGAATTATATATCTTTATATGGAAAACCTCTTTTCCCTTTGAGGTAAATGTATTATATTTGGAAGAAGGTATAGGAAAGGTGGCTTGATAAAAGTATCGTCATTTATGGAAGAGATATTTTTTTTTCTCTCGATATCCTGAGATTTTTTTAAAAGTCAATATTTTTTTAAATACTAGCTGTCTGTATGGTGTTTTCTGCATTTGATAACTATGTTTTAAGGATTCCTTTCAAGATTATTATATTTATCAAATTTCACCATATAGAGAAAAAGCTCCCCATTTGATTTTTATTATTCAGTAATAATTTTAAATTTTACTATTAGATTTGAAAAAAAGTGATATGCACATCACTAAATTAAATTTCCTTGCTACACTAACCAGGCCACCTAAATTTGCCAAATAAGGAAACTCACCAATATAGCTGAGCAGCACAGGTAAGAATATTAGGCCATGGGCTGCTCCAAACAGAACGATGCCTAAGTACATTCTGAAGTAGAACACCTTGAAGATTTGAGACTTAGCCAGACCCAGCACCAAGATGCCCCCAAACTTTGTCAGTGTGATTCCTGAGAACACCTGAGATAATAAACAGCAAGGTTATGGAACAAAAAATATTATTACTTGGGTCAACAAAGTTGTAACAGAATATTTCAATTGGACTTACAGGCTGAATACAGTCTAATTTTAATGAAGAACCTAATCTGCGATCTTGAAAAGTGACTAGATCTACTTTCAGCCTTCACATGTTCATAAGTCAAATTGTGTACTATTCAACTGTGACTTTTGATATATGGTATTTATAAAATAATACAAATTATGTAAAATTTTATCAATGTGTAAAGCAAATTTTTTTTTTGTATTTTCTAAAAGGTTCCTTAGGCAAAAATTCTGCTGTATTTATAAATTACTTGGAACCCTATCCTAACACTCAGATCAGGACATATTAATACTAAGCTTACCGAGCTACCCATTGTAACAAGAGCATCAGATGATCTTTCAACTCTGGTAGTGCCAACAGATACAGCAAAGGAGTGAACAAGATGGCTGCAGAATTCTACAGATATGCCAACTGCCTAAAATGTACAATCAAAATACATCAATAATGTTATGAAACTATGGCCATTTGAAATAAGTTAAGTCTTTTTAATGAGCAATTATATCGCCTAAAAATAAAAAAATTGCATATATTATAATTTATGGTGCCATTTGTACAGGTGATTATTTTATAGATTTTGGTTTACCTCAACTCAAAAGAATAGGCCTAGAGCATAGACAAGGTATACAGCAGATCCTCAACATTACAGAAGTTATGCTGCACTCCTTGAGCCAAGTAGTGTCCATCAACACCAGGGTTAGCTAGTGTCAATGCTCTGTGACAAACACACTTCCTAATATACAGTTGTTAGAAAAACTCACCTTTAGCATGTTAGTCATAAAGGAACCATTGTAATATGTGTAAGCTTTGTAGAGTGGGATTATGTGAAAAGAGGGTTGGGTTGCTACCTGTACTTAGTTTTGTGGAAGCTGGCCCAAGGATTTTTGTGTATTCTCTATAGTGAAACCATATTTATAATTAGTTTCTTTTTAAATGCCCTTTGATGGCACCTACAGTAGCCTCGTGGCTTCTTTGGTGCTGACTGACAGCTCACAGCTGACGTCTGACAGTAAACATTTAGGTATATACCTAAATTTTGACTAGCAGAAGTGACCGTCGCTAAACACATGTGTTTGCAGATCATATGGTTCGGCGTAGGGATAAATAATTTGGTCTGGTAACTTTAAAAAGCTTTCAGCTGTGAACTGTGAGCTGTCAGTTAGCACCAAAGAAGCCATGGGGCTACTGTAGCAGCCCCAATGGTGAAAGCTTCAAGCTCTTCCAAAGAGTGCAGCGATTTTGACTCGTAAGATGTAGGTATGGCGTATACCCTGTATGTGGCATAGTGAGAATAGGTACAATCTTTGAAAAATAATTTATTTTTATTTTCAAATGAACATCTAAAAATAACCTCCATGTATATTTTGGTTTGAAAAATGTTTAAAAAAATTACATTATCTAATGCTGGTATGATGCAGCCAAGCCAGCTAACTTCTATTTCAGCATAGTAAGAAAATAGTGAATAATTTTTTTGTTTGCACCAATTCTTACTATCCGTTTGGGTTATACGTTTGTGTGTTATTTATTCTAATGGGTTGGGGATAATGAGGTTTAAATTTAGAGGAAGTGTGCCCACATTTGTGTAAGAGAATGTGGAAAACCATTTAGGGAAAACCACCCTCAGTACACCAGAGCTGAATCGAACCACGGTTATCCGCAGAATCCGCAAATGAAAATAAAGGGCGTGGGGAGGGGGGGAGGGGGGGGAGTAACTTACCAAGGTCAACCAATTATGAGGGATCAACATGTCTGTTAGAAAAAAATATCAAATTTACCAAGTATTATTTATATAATCAAAATAATAAATAATTAGGGGTAAGGTATCAGACTTCTGTGCTGGCGGCCGGGGTTCAATCCTCGGTCCCGGTACAGATTTATCTGATTACGAGACCCTTCCTTCATTTTAATATGCCATGTAGTGTCTGTAAAAACATTTTCAGTGTCTTTAAAAATTAAGTATTTTATATTTACAATGACCACCTCTGTAGTTTAGTGGTCAAAGATCCTGGCTATAGATAAAAAGGCTTCGGGTTCAATCCCTGGCTCTTTTGGATTTTCTGTGAAGCAGTGGGTCTGGAATGAGCTCAACTCAGTTTCGTGAGGATAAATGAGAAGTTGCTTGAATCAAAAGTAGCAGCTTTGGCTTACAAAACTGAGATAAACAGCTGGAGGGTTGGTTGTGCTCGACACAACCTCATATGAGCCCCTGATCAGATCCACTCTAAAAATGAAGACAGAATCCCTCGAACAAAAACAAGAGATCGAGAGGTACTAAAATCAGAAAGAGCCACAGAGACAGGGCCAACTCACCCTTATATGTGGAGTGAGAACCGCCCCGCCATTTATACCTAAATGTTGACTGTCAGAAGTCAACTGTGAACTGTTAATCAGCCCCAAAGAAGCCATGAGGCTACTGTAGGTGCGAAAATCACACTTAAATGTATGTTCATGATCACTGGTATTCAATTAAGTTTGATTTTGCTATATTAAAAAAAAAGAAAAAAAAAGTCTTCTAACTCGTCACTTTCTTATTTCTACTTTTCCCTTCTTGGGTATGCACCAACCTTTGGCTGCTTCCCAAGACTCCTCTATTCCTTGAAACCTTCTCTAGGGTATATGCCAGTGGCTGCTTCCCTCACCCACACCACCTGTTCTCCTGTTCTACCTCTCTCTCCCCGTTCGCCTCTCTTCCACACCAATGCCAAGCTTCCGAAAAAGGGGAACTTGAGGAGGAGCCAAGCGAGTCTAGCCTCCCCAGAAACCACTACCATTCAAAACTACCAATTTTATCTTAATTTTCTGTTTTCCCCTCCCATTATGTCTTCTCACTGTCCACGCACAGAGTACCATCGCCCAAACCCTTCCAAAGAAAATCGTTTAATTTCATACCCTTCCCAGAGTAGTCCTAGAGATCCACCCACACCCCCTCCCTTCGTCCTCACGAAAGCCATTACAACTCCACATGTGTACCGTCACCCACAGCTCCCTTCCTAGCTCTCACTCCATTATCTGGGAAAATATGAACTGGGATTTTGCATCAATCCTATGCCAAGACCATCATCTGTAGATCTCACAACCTCTTCATCATCTTCCAGCACGCCCCGAGAACTTCTTCACCTGATGCCACCTACCATTGATAAATCTCAATAAGACCAAGACCGTAGCATGCTGACCACATGAAACCCTCTATTTGCAGAAGTTGACAATATCTTTACCAGCAGGCGGTGGCCACTCGGTCAGTATGGCTTCAGTGAGATTGTGGGCTAATGCTATTGAGTTTTTTTTTTAAATACTTCCACTATTGAAGCAGTAGCTGAAAATGTTGCCCTACTAGATTCTGCTTCTTTGTTTGACCACTCACCATGACTAAGTTGACGAGTGACACAGCGTTGAGGGTGATCCCCCACCAGAACATGAGTCCACCCAAGTTCACTATGATCATGGTGATGGTGATGATAACTACAATGGATGAAAAGATGTCAAATCCCATGAGCAGGAATGTCACTACAAAGATGGCTGCCAGGGAGATTCCTAGGCTCTTGAGTGTGTCAGGCCACATGGTCAGGTACTGCTCAAAGAATACGTAGAAGACACTAGATATGAACAGAGGGACATTCAATCAGTTTTTTAAAGACATACCAATCTTACACTGACAACAAGAAGTTAAACTATAGGGAGCAAATTTAAAATTAAATTCATTCAATTAAGTAATAAAATAATAGTCTGGGGTCTAGTTGTGTGTTAGACTAAAAAACTAAGACAAATTGTTTTATTTAAAGAGTTCTTTATAGTTTGGAAAAAGTTAAAGGCATGGGTGATAGGGAAAAATATAAAGAAATAAATCTATATATCTATGAGTGGAGAGATTTTTCTTCAAGAATTTAGCACTTAAAATCATTGTATGATTCCATCCTTTGATAAGATAATATTTTTAGAATTACTTTAGGTCCCTTATTGGTAAAATTTGAAAAATAAGAAAATAAAAGCCAGTCTGATGTAAAGTGAGTGCTGCATTCAGTCACCTATAGGGGAACACCTCGATGGTTGTATTCTGACCAGCTGCTCTCAGTCGGGTGTTGATAGTAAGAGAGATGTTATCGGAGAGCATGCGGGCTGCTCTGATACTCTCGTAGTAATCCGATGAAGTTTTTAAAATGGTGTGGAATGCAGCGAAATAGTTGGCTGTTACTATTGCTGTATTGTTGTTGTCTGTGAGATGGTAATTCACACCCTGAAAAACACAATCAAAACAATTAAAGAGTGAATAGAGAAATACCCACATGGTCCAAGACATCACTCATAGTTGAGTGGGTTGCCAATGACAGGGAAAGAACTATCATATGCTTTTCTTTTCAATCTAAAGCCATAGCAAGTTTGCTCCCTTTACCAGTGTGTTTCTATCCCTCTCTCCTGTACCATCTTTCATGAATTTTACTTTGTACCTCAAAGAGTAGAGAGGGTTTCCCCAGTCAGTCAATGAATGATGGTTGTTAGAGCAATGCAATAGGATATTTATACAGCAACATTAGGTTATTAGCATAATTATGGTGAGCACACAGAAATTTTTAATCTTATTTGCATACAGTAAATAAATGGTCCCATTATTAACCAAAGCTGTGCTATTGGATTCTGGTCTTGTTCTAAAATGAATACTGTATTTATTATTTATTTCTCAACACCAAGTTAATTGCAAAATAGACTTATCCTACACTCTCAAATGAAAACATTGCCAATGTGGCCAAATTATTTTCCTTAAGGTTCTTTCTTGTGTCAGTCAGAACATTGTTGTACATCACAAGAAATCTTTGAATAAACTTTTGCACATTTTTATCAAACTATCTCCTCACATGTCTATTGCTAATGCATATTAAAAATTCTATTCGGCCACATTTAACAGAGTGTTTAATACTTCCCAAAAATTTTTTAACATTTTAGAAAACATTCTAAAAATAATCTTTCGTAAAGGGTTTTAGAGTATGTTATAATAACAAAGACTACAACTATTAAACCTTTAACATTCAATTTATTTCTTATTGTAGTCTTTGTTATTATAACATACAACATTTTTTAGACACTCTCTGGCTCTAAGTGTTTTTGATTCAACATGTTTCGCACAGGAATACCTGTGGTCCTAACATAAAGTAACGTTACAGAACTAGGATAGAGCCGTCTACATTTTGCGTTCATATTGTGTATCGTATATAACTATTTACTAACATATTCAGAGGAAAATCAAATAAAAATAAACACACAACATTTCATGCTTAGTAATGTAAAACTTTATATCTCAATATCAATAGCTTAGAGTTTTACAAATAGCAATATCGAAATGATTGAATATCAATTTATGTTTAGACCAAACCCTAATAATATCGAAACATGTTGTCATAAAAGACTAAGCTACTATCAAATAAAGAAAGGAATCAAATAGGGCTCTGCAAGTACTCGGATTTCGAGCTTCAAACTGAGCTTGTCCTTTAAGCTCGAAATCGAAAGTTTTGTAAGGTCATTATTTACTGAGCTTTCACTTGATGTACTTAATAATCAATTTTTAAAATACAATAGTAAGCATAGGCTATTTAATTGAAATATCTGCATTTCCACTCATTAATCATTCGGTTAGTAGGCAAATTGTTAAAAATATCAAGTTTCACATTAATAATAAAATAGAGCTTTAAAACTACTTTCAACCCGGTAAATTTATTCAATATTGTCATCCATTTTGAATAAAACTTGATTGAAGTTGTTTACTTGTGTTGCCATGTCAAAGCAATGAAAATAAAAATAGCTACCTAAGTAGATTACTAAATACTTAATAATAAATTATTCTTTTTACTATTTTTATCTGGTCCCTTTCTAAAATAATAATTTATGTTAAATTAAAAATGTAATATCAAGAATTTATCATATTAAATTTTTTCAAACTTAAGATATTTAAAACTTGTATTAATGAATATGTTTAGCTACAAACCTAGCACTAGTTTAGTTACTATTTAGTTAAAAAATTATGTTGGTTAACCTGTCTAAAATCAATGTTGATCTTATTTATCACAATAAAATATTTTACCAAACTTAACCAATTTATATCAAAAAGCATTTACTATTCAATATTGTTTGCTGGAAATATTTTAGTCATATTTTTAATTTCAAAGTATTATGTATGAAAAAAGTGCATTGAGCAAAAACATTTAGTAATGAATAAAATGATAGAGTATTAGGAAAAAAGTAGAACACAAATAAAAGAAAAGACACTAACACAAATTTACACACACTTCAATATTTCGATGCTATTAAAGCACCTTCCTCAGGAAGTAGTCGTAATTAGACTCACATGTCTTACTACTACTTCCTCAGGAAGTAGTCGTAATTAGACTCACATGTCTTACTACTACTTCCTGAGGAAGGTGCTTTAATAGCATCGAAATATTGAAGTGTGTGTAAATTTGTGTTAGTGTCTTCTTTTATTTGTGTTCTACTTTTTATCCTAATACTCTATCATTTTATTCATTACTAATTTTAAAGTATGAATTAAAAATTTAATTGAAGTAAATTTCTCAATAAAATAATGTCTAACGAGAGGCCATAAAACGCACATGCACAACGTGCATAGAGGAATGGAAATGTAACAGTGCAATCATACATGATCACTTCTTCTAAGGAATAATAGATAAACTGCGAAACACTTCAAATGTCTGTTTATGATTCTTACCGTTTCTTATAGGGTAGATTAAATTACTAAAGCATATTTTGGAGAAATATTAGCTTATAACGTCAGTTTTATTAACTTTGTATTAATACAGTTTAGAAACACAATACAGTATTGTAAAGTGATAGTGAAGAAAGCCAACTTGAGAAGAAAGCCAACTTGAGAAGAAAGCCAACTTGAGAAGAAAGCCAACCTGAGAGGAAAGTCAGGTTAGGGCTAGAAATACACAAACATACTTCTCTATTTCCTCTTACACTTTTACGAAGAGACATTAATGAAAAAGTAATATTTCTGAATATTCAAAACAATATGCTACTGTGAAAGTTTTGAAGAAATGGTAAGTGTAAAAGTGTTTGAAGAAATTAAGAGAGAAGTGTGTTTATATCTAGGCCTAAATTTTTTACTTAAGGTTGACTTCCTTCACTATCATTTACCTTACATTATTGTGCAGTGTTGCTACATTATCTAACTGTACATTTTCAAGCTATCATGTATTTAATAATTTATATATATATATATATATCGTTTAGTGTTATTTTAATGTCAAGGACGTGAGTGTTGAAACGATTTCGATTATTTTTTAGTGGTGTTCTTATTTTTAAATTGTGACCTTTTTTGTGTGTTATTTCTAAATTAAAAACCAATATTTCCATTTATTAACTTTTTTCCTATAAGTATTTATATTTATAAAAATAATTGTCAGTCATATTTTAAGAACATGTGTTTAGTATATTTTTTAAATCTGAAATTTTAAAGATGTGATACCTATTTACAATTCAAATAAACAAATATACTCTTAACATTTTAAAATAATGAATACATCCGTACTAGACTCAAAATCTAAAGCTTTTAGAAATAATCGACTTGAGTTTGACTCAAATGAAAAAAACCAAGCTTGCAGACCCCTAGAATAAGAATAAATAAGATATAATTTTGCCAAACATGACCACCCGTAGCAAAATCCATATATATTGATGGTGTTGCTTGGAACTAGTGTGAAATCTTTTAAAGGCTGAAAACAAAGAATAGATCTCTTCAAAACGGGATATAAGTATCTTAATGTGTTAAGGTAGATTTTGTTGAAAAAAAACCCCACTAAAAACCCCTTAAAATACTCATATCCTGTGTGATCTGTTTTAATTTTGAAAATCTTCAAAAACTGATTCTTTCTGTATGAATGGCAGCCCTCACATAGTGCTATTGCCAGTCTTATCACGGCAAAAATTGTATATTACGTGGTATTTGTCAAATTACAAAAAAAAATTGTGTTTATTTAGAAAGAAAAAAATAATTCATGCAAAAATAGTAAAATTTGCATTTTTGCAAATGCAACTTTTACATGTTCCTAGTAATTGTTTAACTCACACTACTGTAAGACGCATGTCCAGCCTTTGCACAGCTCTCTGTAGGATTGTCCTCCAAAAAGAACGGAAGGTATTTCTTAAATGCTGTTGGAATAGGCCGATTTGTGTTCTTGTCTTGAGCAATGTCACAATCATTGCAGTCCACATTATCTGAAATACAAATATAACTTAATCATTACAAACTAACTATTGCCAAAAATAAATAAACTCAATGAATGTTGTAGTTTAGAAGAATCATTCCAATCATGATTATACCTGCAGACAAAGGGTCAATGACCACCATCAAAACTATGGTTCAGCGTCAGGATACATAATTTGATCTGGTAACTTTTCAAAGCCGTGAGCTGTCAGTCGGCACCAAAGAAGCCATGGGGCTACTGTACATCAGGCTGAAAGGCAGCTTTCTGACACCCACACTTACATCAAGTTAATTATGACCTTACTGATTTTTATAATAAACAACTACACTAGATTATCCAACAAGAATCAAAATATCAAGACTTTAATGAAAAGACAAAACAATCAAAATTTATGGGGAACTTGCCCCATCAGAGTTCTCCCAACTTCCAAAGATCCATATGGGAACATTCCCTTCCATTGGCTGATCAATTGTATAAAAAAGTGTCTCACCCACAGGATACACATCAGCCCTTGTGGACTCTAGGGGTGTGCAAATCCACTTTTTAAGTATCAAGAAAACTTTAATCAAACATCGAAATATTCTCAAAACCATATCAAAGTTTGAATATTTTTTGCTTATTGTTTAAGGCTTGAAAAAATTTACTTATTTATAAAACTTTATGCACCAAAACTATTTATAAACTGTTGTGTTGTACAAAAGTTTGTAGTATTTCATGCTATGCTGATAAATCAAGTTATCATAACATGCAATTCAATTATTTAAGATTGTTTCATCTGGATATTTATTTATAATCCACAAAGCGGTTCAAAACGATAATGATTCAATATAAATTTAGTATTTTAGGTGTCAATATTTGTGTTGGTTGAGCTTCATAATTGTTCAAGCCAGAATTTATTTTTCGAAACTAAGTATAAGTTATGAAGCTTGGCAGACACTTAATGGACTAACGCCTTCGGCCTTTAGTCAATACTTTATGATCGTGAATTAAAGATAAATAATTTCCTACCCAGACCATATGAGTGAAATAGTGATGAATGTAAAAATAAAAGATTTAAGAGTAATATACGATATAAGACTATTTACTCATGCGTACATGTTTTTTGTAAGTTATTTTTGAGAAGATAAGTTTAGCTTAGTTTGTTGTGCAAATATTAGGACAAGACAAAATAAACATGAATCAGTATAATCATCCTCATCATCATCAGTTTCCAGCCTGTGACCAGGCCAGTTTAGTATAATACCTCTATCTTCCTCCTTTAATTTCTTCCTTTCTTCTCCTCTCACTTGAACACTTTCTGTCTGTTCCACCCATTTCTGTCTTAGCCTCCCTTGCAGTCTTTTTCCTATATACTTCATTTCCAACATTTTCTTTGGCATCCTCTTTTTTTCCATTCTCATTACATACCCATACCATCTCAGTCTTACTTCCTCTACTATCTCATATACTCCTTGTACCCCTACTCTTTCCCGGATAACTTCATTCCTACTAATTTACTAATAGTAAGATTAAACAGGACATTTTATGTCAATTTGCAGTACTTTGAAGGTTTACATAAATCTAACAGCTGTTATATCTACTCTAACCCAACCACCATTTGTGTTTATTTAAAAAAAACTCAAAGTAGTTCATGTGTGTTATATTGATCAGAACCCCTTTGTCGATAAAATACCAAGAAATAACCCAGTGAATCACAAAAACTCACTATTAAATAAATTATTAATATTGTTAATGAACATTAAATACAAAGGTCACATTGATAAACAATATTTAGTTGTAGCTTTTTTTATACATCAATTTTTCCCGAAAGAGCCAAAGAAATAATTTTCCCTGCGAGAGTTCCGTCAACATCATATTTCCCGGGTTTTTTTTTCCGAAGTTCAAGATCCTACACATGCCTTGGTTAAATAATAATGAGATACAAATCTTGACTGATATTATTTAGGTCTATGCACCTTACCAATAAAATTGTCTTTATTAAGTCAAATTACTTACAATCATGTGGGCAAAAGGACATGTTGTTGGGAAAATATTTACAGCATCCGGTGGTAGTAGACCAATCAATGTAGTCATCAAGCCACGAGCTGGCTGGCCGGGCAATATATGAACTGCAAGAGGATAGATACATACTTTTAAATCTTAGTTTGAGATCTGATTAAATAATAGCTCCATTATTTGTTGAATTTTTTAAGAAAAATAAGCATGGGTATAAAAATCTGAAACCATCTGGATTTATATATTTAAGCAAAATCTCTTCACCTTTGGAGGTATGTTTTGTTATGTGTGGAATAAGCTTCAGGAAAAGAGAGAGGAACATATAAAAAGAAAAAACCCAATATATCTTATTCAGTGAAAAGTGTTCTTCTCTTGTGAGTTTCTACCTCTTTTTCCCATACCTGTTTCCACATATAAAAACAAGTTGTACAATATATTGACTTAACCTTTAACACATGTAATGTTTGGATGTAAATTACTTTCCAAACAAAGTATTATATCCACTAATGATTTGAGAGTGAAAATAAGAAAACATACTATATTAATTTTAAGCATGACTTGAAAAATTCTAATCATTGAGCTTCCTTCTAACCAATTATATTGGAATTTTATTATAGATAAAATGAAAGGTTTATTTTAAAATGTGATAAATTATAAGATTGAAACACTGAGTACATTTTTAGTTCTTTTTAAAGAAGCCTATTAAAATCCCCAAATTAATAAGCCCCTTTTAAAACAAATATAATCAGTGAATCCAATATATTAATTTAGTGAAGGTCGGCCATAATTCTTTCCTTGGGACGGATTAAGTGGCCTTCTACAAGTGTAGAAAACATGTGTGCATTATATATAATTATGTGAATGGAAAAACCTACCTTGCTGGTCGTTTTGACGCTACATACACCTGTGTTAGAAGGGAATCGCTGTTACAGTGTTGACCCCCGCAAATCATGTTCTGAGTCATTGTATCCGAATAATTGAGTCCATCTTTTACAACAAAATACATGGGGGGCCCAATAGACAGGTAACTGTTCATTGCCTGGTGGACAGAAAGAAGTTGATTAAATATGTTCAGAATACACAATTCACAAATATGGTAATATAAATTAACTATTGAACTTTTATGAGCACTTTCAAAATGGGATATTTAAACCAATGTTGTCAGATTTTTTATTATAAAACTTTAATTCTACCAGTGTTTAGTGAAGAAGAAAAAAACACACACACAGATCGCTATACCAAAGTTTAATTTTAACAATTAAGTTTGACCTAGGAAGCTAAGGTTCAAACCATGGGGTACAAAGATTTCCTGTCTTTTTACAACATGTAAACACTGGAGCAGTTTCTTACGTTATTTGTGTCCCTTATATAAAATAGTACTTTTTTGCATGGACATTACTGAGACTATTATTAACATTGGACCCTGTGCTCTTAATCACAGGGCACCCATGATTTATTTATAGTGGACATACTTGCCAGTCATGTATAGGATCATTGGTGTCCAGTAAACTAGATTAGGGATCTTAACTAAAGCATCGCAAATTACCTACTTAGTGGTTAAATATATAAGGGATAACCTGTGCAGATATCTGACTAATGGTCTACTAAAACTTGTTGAAATAAACACCACTAAATTTTTTAGCTGATAAAATGTCTAGTGGTGCCAATGAAGGCTTATTTTAAAATGATTGCTAGGGACAATAATGTGTTTAGCCATAAAATGGTAATATCTAAAATTATAATATTCAAATATCTCTGATTTAGAAAAATATTAAATTCATAATCACAAATAATTCCACTTTTGATCTAAGAAATGAAGTATTTAGTTGTGACACAGCACATTACTGCCCCGAACCCTTAAAATTAGGGATGAGTTCTCAAATCCCCTGAATCCTTCAGAATATTCGATCTTTAAGGATTCAAGAAAAATTTTAATGAAAGACTCAAATCATTAAGAAAAATGATTTTGAATGTAATTTGTTTTAGTGCCCTAATGATAATTATCGGTAGTTCAGAACTAATTACAATAGGATTAACTAAACCTGACCCCAGACCAGTAATATAACACTAAACTCAATGTATTCATGTTATAGTGAATGGATTATAGTAAGAAAGAATGTTAGGGTTTTAGTTTCTATTAGTATTTTTTATTATTCTATTTAAATTTCCTCTTATGGTCATGATTTTTTCCCAAGATTCGGATTCAACCCAACTCTACTTAAAATAATTTCGAGTTGGTTTATACTACCCATATGTGTGCTGGCTAACACCTATTTTAAAAACACACTTTAGCCCAGAGTTGAATTTGAATTGCATTTTACTTTTTTTTAAATATGATATTCAATCAAATTCTTTCCTTGCACCAATATATTAGCTGTGCTCAAAGTTACCAAAACTTAACTATCAAAAACTAGTTTGTGTGTTTATATATATAAAAGAAAAAGTCCAAGGAATGAAATATGATTTAAACATCAAAATTAACTGAAAGACTGATATCAACATTACCTTAAAGTACTTGAGGACAAAAGAGTCCTCTGGCATTGAGAGCTCTTGGTCCAGGCCTATACCTATCCGAGGGACGACGACAAGGCTGGTGCAAAGCCAGGCGTAGAACACCACCATAACACTTGCACGCACACCTTTCATCATTAGAAAGGGCACATATATTGCCTTGAAGAACTTGTAGAGGACTCCGTCTGACACATCTATTGGGTCTGTTTTTGGGCCTTGCATAAAGCAGCAAACATCCAGACGGTTTCCCTGGAGCAACAATGAATGATACATTTAAAATACAAAGTACAGAAAAATTGTTTTTTAAATGAATAGCCTTTTTATTTAATCTAATTTTATTGATACCACCTGCAGGCTATGAATGTAATTTAATCCATCTGACTTAAGATAATATCAAACTATTTTCCTTAACCAACAAAAAGAGGCATAGGGACTTGTTCTTAAAAATATGTAAATAAAATACAACACTAATATACTATTTTCAAAACAATAAGATTGTTATCTTGATTGAATAAAATATTATTAAAAGCATAGGTTTACAAATGTACTCACAGCTTGCCTGATGGAGTCAAGAGTCAAAAGACTGACAAAGCAGGTCACTTGGAACACAAAGTCTATCGCCAAAGCCATACCAGCATATAGAGCAAATGCTCTCACAGCGGGCATGTCTGACAAGGCACCTACAAATAAATATTATTTTCAAAGTGAATTGTGTTATTATTGTAAAAGCTATTTTGTTTTAGTTCCCTTTTATATGTTTGTTTCTATACATATTTACTGCACCTTTTCTAATGTAAAATGTAGGAAAATATTTTTAAGAAAGATAAGGGTATTGTCAGTAATTAAAAAAAAAAAATTAAATCCATACAACTAGTTTGTTGCTAAAATATTATAAAAAATTTAAATATTAATCTGGCTATTAATATTAATTTAGAGAGCACATTTATTTTATTAAATTCCTTCAAGTAAACTTTTCCAGTGAATACTAATTCCTTAAATCTGACAGTAAATAATAATTCTGCAGCACCCTCTACTAAATTCACAATCAATTTTCTCCTTGACCCAGTGAAGTTGTGCAATGTAAACAATGAATTCATGTGTACTAGATCGTCAGTAAATCAGAACAACGGATTCCTGCACACACACACACCATTTTAGTGTATGTGGCTCAAAGCTAATCAAGCCTTCTTTAGACAGGAGATGTGTCAATTATCCCTAATTGAAAGATCTGCTCCTCACTAATTAGTCAATAGGACTTTACAATTAACTAAGGTGAAGCTGACACCCTTCAAGTTGGGATGAGGCCAAGTTTTTTGTAGAAAAGATCTATTGTAATATCCAGCAAACGCAACAAATGTGTTTAGGGACCGTCATGAGAGAGCAGGAAAGTATACTAAGCCAGCTGGTTTTGCAAGTGTCCAACATGGACAGTTAATCAGAGTGAGCATGACGAACTCTAAAGTTTACGTTACGACTATCACATTTAAAGTAGACATTTTGTAGGCCATTAGAACTTTTCATTAGATATCAAAACATATTCTTTGTTGTCTTAGCCACAACCTGTTCTATCCCACCGCTCTCATAGCCATTCAAACAAATCTCCCACAAGGGGTTGTGCCATTGGTGAATTCAGTGAAAACAGCATAACATATAGCTTTTAAAGTTATTAAAATTATTTAGCAAAACTTTTTTTTACAACCATTACTGATTCCAGTCCAAAACCTAGGCTTCAGTCGGTAGCATGTTTGCCCACTGAGTTAAGGGTTCCAGGTTCAACTCCTGGTATGGCAGAAAATTTATCATTGGTGAAATATGGGTTTACCCTTTCACATTGTTAAAGTAACGGCTGGGGCATTGTATGTTGTGCCTGTCCTAGTCATAAGTTAAATTTTAAGGCATATGCAGCTATTAAAGGTTAGACAGCTGGTAATGGAAAATATATGGCTTGAAAGAAATAAAAACTGACCCATGTCATAGGCTGGAAACAGTAATGAAGGTACATTACCGCTTGTAGTCAGTTTTTGTTTTATTCAAGCTATATATTTTCCACTATCGGCCAATTAGGACCGCCATTGCTTCATATGCCTTATAATCCATCTTTAAACTAGGACACGCACAACATACAGTCCCCGGCCGTTAATTTATCATTGTGAAAGGGTAAACCCATATTTTCTTCAAAGATAAATTTTTAGCCAGGTGGGGAATTGAAACCGGGACCCTTAGCTCCATATGCAGAGATGTTGCCTTTGTGATGATTTCTTGTCAAAGACTGTCAACCTTACATTTCTATCAAGAGCATCAGTCTATTCTCCTGACCTGATGAAGCTGTCTGTGACAGTGAAAGCTTGTCCTTAAAAATGTGTTTATGTGTTTTTTAGTGTTATATCTAAACAATTTCTACTCCAGTATCACCATGGTAAGTGTGCTGGCTATCCCTCCTAATTTAAACCATTATATATATGTCAGTGTGAACTGTGTTCTTCTTTTCATTGTAAAGGCCATATTGTGTTTGTCTCCCTTTTAATTGTTTCTATCCACCTTTCCTGTACCTTCTTCCAAATATAATATAATACAATTACCTCATAAAGCGAAAATAAGTTTTCCTTATTGAGTTATATTATATATATGTCAATATTTGAAATCTGAACTTAGTATATTAATGACCTAGGAAAAAGCAGCATGACTCTGAGGTGCTTGTGAGGAGCATGGAGGGCCCCACCATGGCAAGGATTCTTGCCACATGTTCTGAGTGACTCTCGTCAGACCGTCGGGCTTCCCGTTGGTGGGTCTGCACCAGGATGAAGATGTTGTCAACACCGACAGCCAAGACCAAGAATGGAATAACCTATAACAAATTATTGATGTTAAGACAGTTACCAAAGTAATAATAACAAGGAAAACATATTTATGATTTATTTTTATTTGAAAACCTAACAATTTAAGATTCTAAGGGAAAAAACCTAATACTTGTTTGTCATTGAAGTATCCACGAAAACTTCAGTAAATTTAGTACGTGTATACATACATATACATAGGTATGTGTATATATGTGTGTATACATATGTGTGTATATGTGTGTATAAATACATATACAGTAGCCCCATAGCTTCTTTGGTGCTGACTTCTGACAGTCAACATTTAGGCATATACCTAAATTTTGACTGTAGGAAGTGACAGCTGCTAAACACATGTTTTTACAGATATCTGGTTTGGCGTAGGGATACGTAATTTGGTCATTTTTTAAAGTTGTCTGAAGTCAGCTGTGAGCTGTCAGTCAGCACCAAAGAAGCCATGGGGCTACTGTACATATGTATGTGTATATATGTGTGTATAAATACATATACATAGGTATGTGTATATATAAAAATACAGGTTAAAATCCGCCAAATGAAACAATCTAGACTGATATTATTGTTTAAAAATCAAATCAAATCAATCAAAATTTGAGTGTCTTTTAGTTATTTTTAAAAGTGTTGTTAGAATGGGTTAAGTTTCTAAAAAAACATGTGAAATAAATAGATTAGGCCTATATATCCTTTGATCAACTTTAATCTTCATTAAAGGATATTTTATTGTATTAAGATAGCAAAAATAAAGATACAAACATATTTTTAATAAAGACTAAAACAACATGCTTAAAAATTAAACATACATTGGAAATAGTGAACTCAATAATGCTCATGTTTTATTATTATTTTCTTTTATATCCATTATCAATTTTTGCGTAGAAAACAAATTTATTCGATTCTTGTGATATATCGATTTCTGAGAATACATTCTATTTAAAACACAAACATATTTTCGACTACAATATTTTCATTCCCATTTTATAAGGCAGGACTACGTTTGAATATTTCAATACAATTACTTCAATAACATATTTTTAAAAAATAATAAAAACTAAGTTAAAATCAATTAAAAGATAAATAATGGAATAGCATGTTGTTATTTGATTCTTAAAACTCGAGAGCGCTTACTAAGTGATCAGATTACCTGAATTAATTTTAAACAAACAATCAATATATGATACGTAGGTCGATAGGGATAAATAAACAGTTTTATCACTGTCTGACTGTTGACAGTATTTATTTTTCATGAAACCCAACAAAATATCTAACTTAAGGATCATATGCAATCAATTGGGGCTCTTTACATAGTTGTAGATAATTAAAACCAGTTGGGTAGTAAGAATTAACAGTATCTTTATTTTAATCATCACTCGGGCGAGTAAACATATACGTCATGGCGGCCAACTTTGTATCGTGTGTAATGGCGGCTGACTATGTATCATCCATAATGAGTTATTATTTCTGTTAAAAAAAGCCATGATTTGTTTAATTTATTTCGAGTTTATTTGTAATTATAGTTTTGATTTTCAGTTTTTGAAGAGTTTTAATGTGTTTATTAAAATATTTACAAGATTGTTCATGAGGTGAAAGTTTATAAGTGAGCATGTGCCGAAACAGTCGAGTTCAAGTTTCCCATAGAGGTGGGAGGGTAGGGTACAAGGCACGTAAGATTTTCCACACCTATTAATTTTTTATTTTTTTTTAAAGAAGATTGTATTAATGTTTATCTCTTTAGTCCAACAACATAAATATTACGGATTAAGTTATGCTTTTCAAGTAGGCCTAACTAAGTAATTTTTTTAATTAAACATATGATACTTTGTTTATGAGGTGAAAGATTCGATCATCGAATCCAGTAAAACACCGAATCCTCGAATCTCAAATACTTGTCAGGATTCGGTGGATTCGAGTGGCCTATCTCTAGTGTATACATACATATACATAGGTATGTATATATATGTGTGTATACATGTATACATACATACACATACATACACATACATACATATATGTGTGTATGTGTATGTATGTATACATATATACATATATATATATATATATATATATATATATATAGAGAGAGAGAGAGAGAGAG
>CABEEJ010000160.1:147808-184953 GCA_901482245.1 Timema douglasi
GGGTTCAATCCTCGGTCCCGGCACAGGCCTCCACCGTGGTTCGAATTCCACGTTAAGCTGTAGGTCCTTCATTTCATCTCACAATCACCCTACCATTACACATTAGTGTAAGTGCGTATAACCCGAACGGGTAGTAAGACGCGGTGCTAATAATAATAATAATGTTAGATGGCTTATACTCAGAAAATGTGTGAAAGGCTCAGTCTCTTTCAGAGGCAACCAGACATTCATATTTGATGGAACTTTCACCCATAATGCATTCAGACAGCAGTGTACCATTTATGACATGTTTATATATACATACATTTTATATATATATATATATACATACATTTTATATATATATATATAAACAAGAACAATTATTATAGGCAAAGCCGAATCTAGAATATTAGATTTGCTCCACATTTAAAAATTTCCAAAAACTTTAAAGGCTTTTGTCTACCTCGAGTATATTCTGTACATTTCAATTTTGTCTTAAAACTGTTTCAAATATGTGTTCGTTTACCTCAAAACGTCTCAAGTAAGCCAACTTTGTGTAATTTAATTTTTTAAGATATTTTACTCTGATTGGTAGCACAATTATCTTGGCAAGAGAAACAAGACAAACTAATATAATTTGCATATCGATATTTTGAAATATGTGGAGACCTCTAGCATGGCTAATGGTAAACAAAAAATAAGTTATTAAAAAAAATTGTTAGTGTCTCCTTAGTAGTATTCTTTAATTTCCCTTTGTCATCAACTGAGAAAGAATTATTTGCCTTTAAATCATGTACACAAAACATATGCGCGTAAGGATATAAAAACATTACTATAAAAGAAGGATACTAACCAGGAGTCGACTGCATGTGCGCAGCTGACCTAGTGCAATGGCAATGTAAGCGAACATGATGACGTAGCTGACAAGGATAGTGCTAACATCAGACTGGCTTTCTCGATCCAGTTCATCCTCAATGGAGCGTTCTGTGGTGAATGCAACATCCATGAAGGTAGGCTTCTCGTTTGAAGAGGTCCAGTTTTTCAACAACTCCACAAATCTGTACAGCCATACGTATGATATATATATTTCAAATCATTGAAACTAAGACACCACCCATTTGAAAGGAAATATCCTCACACTCCTGTATTTCTTATGGGAATGAAAGTTCTAAAGCTCCAAATCTACTGAAACAATCCAAAACTAACTCAGAATTGTATGTGTGACTGTTAAAAAATAAACATTTGTTTTAGAGAGGCCATTCAGTTGATCCTAAAACTCAAACATTTCACACATGTAAAACTGGTCAAAAATGAGCTAACTTCACTTGTCTTTTCAACCGTAAGAATCATGCATACAAGGACTTTAATGCTATGAGGTTACTTCATTTGGATATAAATCATATTTTTAAATAACAAAACTGCTTCTTAAATAATGTATAATCTCTAATGCATAATATCTGAACATCTAACCCTTCTAAGTGTACTAATATGAATGGAAATAAGATAATGAAATGCACCCAAGGAAAGAGTAAGAAGTATAGATAGAATCCAATAATTCTTTATGAAATGTTCCTTTTGTTTTTTAGGAAATAAGTCACTAATTTTAAAAAATACCAATTTTTCGCTTTTTCTTTTATTCCAGACAATGCTCATAGATCTACACCTAGATTTTAGTCCACAATCACTCCTGAAGAGTTCCAATAGAACTAAAATAATTTCAAAGAATTGAGAGGTAACAATATTTTCTCTTTTAGTGGAAAGCATAAACATGAATGTATTGTCTGCATTGTCAAGTGTCAATACCTCCGTTCCCACTCGAGTGCCGGAGCCAGTCTTGTCTTATTGTGGTGATTGTTAACCAGGAAGGTCAGTATTATGGCGGTGGCCCTCTCATAGTGTGGCTCCCCCACCAACGTCTGTCCTGGATCCAGGAACCCTCCCAAGGCTATGGCTGGGTCAATGGGACCCCCATACTGCGCCATGCAGTTAGGGTTATAAGCATTCCTGAAAACAGCACCTTGCCTCATTGTATGTTGAATTAAATCATGCTAAGCGATTTGGTTATGTTAAAAGCGTTTCAACCAATTTCGAACACACTATTACAAATTAACAATAATGAATGATTCAATGCCACCATTTCAATTTCTAAATTTCTCCACATAGTTTGATAAAAGGGGTCTGCAAGCTCAAGGTTTTTAACAATTGAGTCGATTGAGCAGTGGCGGCTGGTGTATAGGCACTGCGAAACTGCAGTACCCCCTTTTCCATTTGATATTATCGATAACATTTAATATCATGAATCTTTTTTTCTTTAATTCTTTATTTATTTTTAAAGTACAATATATATTCCTCAAGCTTAATGTCAGTACTTCAGTAGCCATCCTCCAGTCTATGAAAAAGATACAAAAAATTTTGTATGGAACTGTGTGCTTCAGAGTGCCAGTGACGGGATGTTTGACTTGTGTGCATGTGCACATAGGAGGGGTTGGAGAGGAAGGTGGGAATGCCTGATAGAAAGAGCACTGTTGCTCTCGCAATGCTGGCTTTGGTGTAATGGTGGAAGGAAGTTTTTTTACTCTGTGTGTATGTGCTTAAAAACCATGTACCATATTCTTGAATGTTATCAAGTGTAGAAGAGTGAAGAATTAGATTATTATTCTGCTTCCAGTCATTCTATTTGATTCATTTTTTTTTAAGTTCTTTTATTTAACAGAAAGACTAAATGCACTTGCAGTACTTTCAATGGAGAAAATTTCCTCAGTTGTCTTCCAGAGATCAAGGAGAAAATTATTGAACTTTTTGGGCAAATTAAAACAAGAATGGATTTCATTTTTAAATGAATAGATCAAGTGTGAAACTTAACAACTTAAGTTAAAGAAAGTAAAAAAGGTTTGGGTTTTTTTTGTTAAGATTTATCAAGTTCCTGAATAAATTTTCTTTTAATACACGTTTTTTTCTTTTACACAATTTTAAACAAAGGCTAAAAAATTTCTGTAGCTGCACCCCCACTAGTTTTAGTAGCCGCCACTGCAATTGAGCTTCTTAAAAAGCTCCAAGTATAGAGTCAAGTTGAGTTTAATATACAGTGCTAATACATATACGTATCTGTAAAGTAATTTTTTTTGTTCTGAAATTGTAATAGCATTAATATGGTTATGTTAAAAAAAAGAATTCCAAATTTTATAATTAATTTGCGCCAAACTTCAGTTGATTTTTAAATTCACTAGTGATGGCAATTGGTAATTAAAACAATTATGATTCAATTTTATTTGATAAAAGTAAAACACTCTAGTTTCCTTCCAATCTGGAGTAGAGACATTTGTTAGGTACTGACCTCGACACTATCCCAGAGAGATAAATATACACATCTAATAGAAAAAGAATAATATTCTTAAAGATTCAAATGGTATATGTTTTCACTACCTAAGATGTGTAAAACTTAAATTGTATTGAATCAAAGTTATCCCCTTCTATTGGGGCCATTCTGATTTCGAGCTCCGAGTCGAGCTTGTCCTTTAAGCTCAAGATCGAAAGTTTTGTAGGCTCGTCATTTTCGGGCTTTCACATGTACATAATAATCCATTTTTAAAACATAATAGTAAAAATAGGCTATTTAATTGAGATAATATCAGCATTTCCATTTAATTAATACCAGTTTAAAATAACCACAAAACTAGCGCTAGTTTAGTTACTATTTAGTTACATAATTATGTTGGTTAACCTGTTTAAAATCAATATTATTTATTGCAATAGAAATTTTACCAAACTTACAATATTGATATTAAAAAGCATTTACTATTTTTATTATTGTTTGCTAAAAGTATTATTTTAGACACACTACATTTTAAAGTATCCGCATCAACCTTTATGAGCATTAAAAATTGAATTGAAGTAAATTTTTCAATAAAATAGTGTCTGATGAGAGCCCTTACTACACACATCCGTTTATTCTGAGGAATAAAACGAAATATGAAACACTTCAAATTTCTAACTGTTTATGATTCTTATGTTTTCTTATAGGGTAAATTAAGTTACTGAAGCATATTTTGTGGAAATATTAGCTTATTAAAACATAAGTTTTATTATCTTTGTATCACGACAGTGTAGAAACACTCTACAAAAGTTTTAAGTGATAGTGAAGGAAGCCAACCTGAAAGGAAAGTTAGGTTAGGCCTGGATATAATCAAACACACTTCTCAATTTCTTCTTACATTTTCACACTTCCCACTTTTTCAAACTTGCAAAGATGCACCTTGTTTAGAATTTTCGGAAATATTTATTTTTCATATGAAGAGACATTATTGAAATCTTAATATTTCTGAAAATTCAAAACAATGTGCTATTGAGAAAGTTTTAAAAAAGCATTTTAAAAAACTAAGGGAGAAGTGTGTGTTTATATCTAGGCCTAAGCAAGCTATTGTTTCAGATTGGCTTCCTTCATCATCACTTACCTTATTGTGCGGTGTTTATACACAATTTTTATTGTACATTTCCAAGCCATCATGCAAATATTCATTTTATTACTTTTTTATAATTTTTAGTGTAATTTTAATGTCCTAAAGGCAAGAGCGTTGAACCCATCTTTTTTTTTATTAGGCCCTATATATTTTTTAGTGTCATTCTTATTTTTAAGCTTTGTTTTTTAAATATCATTTCCAATTTAAAAACTGGTATTTTCCGGTTAACCTCTTTTCTAAAAGTATCTAAATTTATAAAAATGAGTGTCATTCATATTTTAAAAACATGTGTTTAGTTTATTTTTTAAATCTGAAATTTTAAAGATGTGATATCTATTTACATTTAAAATAAACCAATATACTCAACATTTTAAAATTATGAATATATTCGAACTCGACTCAAACTCGAGAGCTTTTAGAAATACTAAACTCCAATGAAAAAAACCCTAATTATATAACTAAGTAGTAACCAAACTTGTGCTAGTCTTTTAGTTAGACATATTATTTTATCAGAGTTTTAAATATTTTAAGTTTGAAAACATTTAATACAAGGATATATTCTTGATATCACATTTTTAATTTAACATAAATTATTATTTTATAAATGGACAAGATAAAATTAGTAAAAAGAATCATTCAATTATTTAGTAATCTTTTTAGCTATTTTTATTTTCATTGCTTTGTCATGGCAATACAAATAAACAACTTTAATCAAAGATAACTAAAATGGACAATAATATTGAATAAATTTACTAGTCGAAAGTAGTTTTAAAGCTCCATTACGTTATTAATAATAATAATATTTAGCACGTCTTACTACCCGTTCGGGTTATACGCTTTAAGTACTAATTACTCTAATGGATTAGGAATTGGTAAGGTTGAATTAGAGGAAGCGAACCCGCATTCGCGTGGAGGGAGAGTGGAAAACCATTTAGGAAAAACCACCCCCAGTTCACCCGACCGAGATTCGAACCTCGATCTCCCCGTCCTCAGCAGTCGAACTCAACACGACAAGCGTGTTAGCCAGCTACGCCACCAAGGCGGGTCATTACGTTATTAACGTGAACATTGATATTAATCTTAACAATCTATTAAGTAACCAAATGATTTTATAAGTGGAAATGCCAATATAATCTAAATTAAATAGTTTATGCTTAGTAATGCGTTTTAAAAATTTATCATTAAGTACATCAAGTGAAAGCTCGAAAATAACAAGCCTACAAAACTTTTTATCTCGATCTTGAGCTTAAAGGACAAGCTTGGAAGCTCGAAATCCAAGTACTAACAGAGCCCTAGTCAACAGATATTGGTTGTATTCTTTTGAATTTCTTTTCCTAAACTCAAATGAACATTTATAGAGAAGTGTGTAAATAGATCATAATTTTTCGATCAAGAATATAAATAATTTTGAGTTCAAATAGTTAAAAAAAAGTATAAAAGGTTTTAATTACCAGTATTTTTATTTTAAATAAAGTCAGCATTGTATTCCAAAAAATCCCCATTGAGAAATTCTCACTTATATTTAATTGTATTATATTTGGAAGAAGGTATAGTAAAAGTGGATTTGTCCTTTATGTTACACCTTTTAATTGTTCTTATCTATGTGTCGTATTATTCTTTACCATTTTACTTTTTCTCCTCTTTTGTGTTTTTTGGTTCTCTCTTTTAGGAAGTTGCGTTGCGCGTTTCACACTCCTCCCTGATGAGTTCCGATAGAATGAAACCCAGGTCGGGCAGTGACGATCAATTTTATTTAAGAGACATTCCTCTTTGTCCATTGGAAGCAGTGTAAAGTGTGAACTGTGTTCTTTTCATTGTAAAGGCCATATTGTGTTCGTCCCCCTTTTATATGTTTCTATCCACCTTTCCTATACCTTCTTCCAAATATAATACAATTGCCTCATAAAACGAAAAGAGGTTTTACTTATAGAGTTATTTCACTTATATTTAAAGAATTGTTAAAAAAAAAACAGTAATTGTATAATTCACACAGCAGAATCAAGAATAAAAACAATCACTTTCTAGGCTATTATGTATTAATATTAATTAAGGTTTATATTTTTCAAGTTAAGTATATTGAATTCATAGATAGTTTGAATTTTTTTGCTTGTGGAAAAAGAGAATTTGAGAAGTGCATGACTCATTGTACTCTTTCAACAGTTATTCGTTCGGTTCAGCATGCAAGAGAGCTTGTAATATTTAGAATAGAACCGAAATATAGTCTACTATATTTTTGAGCGTGGAAATGAAGGTGGAAGGAAATATTTTGCCAAGGTCAACCAATCACGGCCAATCAGCCAGTCTGTTAGTGGGTCATACACATTACAGAGATTAAAGGAGTGTTAGACTAAAGAACCTTCATGGGGTGTCAATTCAAGAGAACTATTAAAGAGCTTCAAAAAAAAAAAGGAAGTTTTAAGGGGTTTGAACCTTAAACATTTACAGGTGTCTACTCAGTTAGAGGAACAAAAATTTGTGACTTTTTGGTGACTTTTTGGAACACAAAATACCTTCGGGGGTGTATAGCCTAAACGGTCCGTAAGACGCGGTGCAAAAAAAATTCCTTCGGTAAACGGTCAAACATTATATTGTACATCGGGCCTAGATATTATAATAAAAAACACCTTGGAGTAGGGCAGAGGCTAGTTCCAAATGCTTCTTACCTTTTCCATGAATTTTCACTCCATTCAACCCACTGTGGCTTATATCATATTTCGATTTATAAAATGTACAATAAGCCTTATACTGGTCATCTTCAAAAGGGCACAACCACTTTGAGTATTTATTTTCTTCAACAGTCAGCCAAAACTCTTAGAATGAACATTTACCAGGCATCTTTTAACAGATTAGCCTAAACTTCACACATAAAATCTTTGAATGCCCCCCAAAAAAATTATGGATTTTTTTCACAACACACAATTAAAAATAATTTAGGCCTAATATTTTATGTGCCCATTAGACAACGAAAATCATTTTAAAAATTGGTAAATTTCAATTGTTTTGAATGAATGGTCTTTAAAATTAAATGAATTACATCAAGGATTAAATATTAACACTAATAATATTATTTTATATTTTATAAAAAATTATGCCATATTTCACTGCCAAAACTATTGCTATTTGCTGCCAACGTTAATTTGAAATTATAATATACATTTTACACCGCCTTCAAATTGCAATCGGATCACTGAAAGCGTAAAAAATTGATCATTGCCACCAACATCTTGATCCAGATCCACAACACAGATGAACACCCAGTTTCTGTAGAAAATGTCCCTGTATTTTCCCGTATCATCTAAAAAACCTGAATTCCAATTCATTCACTCGAAAACCATTATTTGTAGGCACACACATGGCATAATGTACTCACACCCCACGAGACAAGTAGCACGCCAAATTAATATTTAATACAAGATGGCGAAAGTTAACCTTGTCGTTGGAATCACAAACAAAACGATCAGACAACTTCCTACTGGCGCGTGCCATCACGTGTAGTGGATAGCGAGCGCTATCTTTAAGCATTCGCGTTGTTACCATGTGCGGGAAATTCCAACTAAAATTATTTTTGTGACTTTATGACCTTGTAGACACCCTGATTTAATAGGGGTAAAATATTTATTTTTATTTTTCATACTTTAACAATATTTAAATATAGAACACCAATTAATATTAGTCAATATTTATTCAAAATTTTGCTAAACGATTCGATGAAGGAATGCTATTTGAAAACCTTTAACTTTATCATAATTATCATCATCATTATGCTGAATCCACTATTTTATAAATTTGAATCTTTAATCTGAACTCAAATATTGGAAAACATAAACTTAAAGAGGTAATAGAGAAAAATATAAAATACAACTAGTAACTAAATTTTAACATTATTTCTAATAACCACTCATTATAACATCTCAGTTAAAAAATTGAAAAAAAAATTACACACACACACATATATATATATATATATATATATAATTATATATTTCTTGGGGATTTGAGTTTCAAATCTGAAATTATTTTAAATCCTTTTCTCTATAATATCCTTTGCGATTGGAGGGATTCCATGGATTTGAGGGCTCATCTCTAATAATTATGTTTTTGTGATGTTATGCTAGTATTATATTATTAATGTTACGTTTATTAAAGTCAAAGCTTTTAAAAGTCTCATCATTTTCGTTTAAAAATTGATTATATTTTTGATCCAATATTATTCTAAAGCATAACTATTTTTATAATGTCTTGCTCCTCTCTCAAACCTGATATTTTGACTCATTTCCCATCCTATTGTAAAATAAAAATGTTATTCCTGTCCATCTCTAAAAATATCTATCATATGACAAATAATTATCACATACTGTGTGCAGGCCTTGATATGGTCCAGGTAGTCCACAGTGAAGCCCTCAGCATCTGTGTCCGTCTCATTGAACAGTGACATATCATCCTGGAAGTAGCCCCAGATACTCTGCACAGTACACTGGCTAATGATGGTAGGACCCGTAAAGCTTGAGGTGAGGGGGGCAAAGCAGATCTTCTCCAGACCACCACCATCGCTGGCACCAATCTACAAAACATGTTGAAAATGAAACTTAATTTAATTTTGATTCAATGGTTGCATTAAAAAAACAGTATTTTTACTTCAACAATGTCTCACCGCTTCTATCTTTTCTTGTAATTTCTTGACGGCAAGCAGGAACTCCCGGTGATAGACTGGTCCAAAAGTAATGGGACCATTGGATGTGTTGTGAACGATCTGAAACACCACACCAACACATAATTCCAATATGGTAAATGAAACAGAGCGTGAAAAGTACTCCAGTAACACATTTTAAAATCCTAACTGAAAGTATTCTTAGGTAAGTACTTTAAGCTAATGGGTTGATAGCATGGTCAACCAGTTAATTTTTAAATAGTAAAATATAAAATTTAGATTAAAAAAAGAGAAATAAACCAGTCCAATTTTTGAAGATATTATACAAATCACTTGTTCAATTATTTATTATTAAAGATCTTCTATAATACTAGCATTTTTTTTCTCTCTTCTTTACAATTTTTAATTAGGGCTTGGCCAATGCTTAGTCACCGATCAGATCATCTTTGGCCATTGACCGATTATGGCACAATCAATGAGTGATGTTCATGATCAGCCACCCTCGGCAATTAATTTATAATAATAATAATATTTAGCACCGCGTCTTACTACCCGTTCGGGTTATACGCTTTAAGTACTAATTACTCTAATGGGTTAGGAATTGAGACGGTTGAATTAGAGGAAGTGAACCCACATTTGCGTTGAGGGAGAGTGGAAAGCCATTTAGGAAAAACCACCCCCAGTTCACCCGACCGAGATTCGAACCTCGATCTCCCCGTCCTCAGCAGTCGAGCTCAACACGACAAGCGCGTTAGCCAACTACGCCACCGAGGCGGGTGGAAATTAATTGTTTGTAGATCTTTAAACTTTGGAAAAGCATGGTCATGTACTACTGGAGATTGTTATGCTGAAAATGGAAGGCAGCCTTATCCTTTGTACTATTGCTTGGGAACAAGGACAATGTGGGAGGCATTATAGGATTTAACAAGGGGTTAAGGGTAAGAGGTTACTACCTAGTTCAAGAAAAATGTTGCCAAGGATAAACATTGTTAACTCATGCTTGCCAACTCAAATAGACAGACAGCCAACAGTTTTGCTTTTATCTTTTATAAAGGTGGTGACAAGGTAGGGAAGTGGTGAAACAATCGAAAAGCGAGATAAAAAGGGAGGGTGCGAGAGAAATATTATGAGAGTCTTTGCGATTAAATTATTTATGTCTTAGTATAGTGTGTTATTGACCGAGCGAGTCTTACCAAGTTGAAGGGGAAAAATTACTTTAGTTTTGTTTTGTAGATTATGGTTGGGATGAATTTGGTATGACAGCTGGTAGTTTAATTTATGTATCCTACAAGTTTTGTAAATTGACGTTATGTTCTATGTAGGGGTTTCAGCTTAGTATTTTAAAATATTACATCCTTTACTGCTTCCAGTCTGTGGCCCGGGTCAGATTTTTATTCAAGCCATATCTTTTCCACTACCAGCTTGCTAGGCCAGTTGTAGTTTCATATGTCTTATTATCTAACGTAAGATTAGGAAAGACAATATCTGGTCCCCAGCCAATAATTCATCAATGTTAAAGGGTAAACCCACATTTCACCAATGATACATTTTTCGGCCATGTCGGGAATCAAACCCAGGACACTTAGCTCAGTAGTCAGACATGCTGCCAACTGAGCTAAGGTGTTCGACAGTATTTTAAAATATAGTTTCCAATTTATGTAATGTCTGTTACAAAATACAAAATTGAAAGTGAAAAAACCTACCTAGGTATTGTTTGATCACATCACTGACAAACCTGTACCCCTAATAAAGCATTATCTCACCCCTTTTGGATAAGGTTTAAGCTCCTGATTGGTTGAAAGGATCAAGGGAGGGGACCTGAGGCCAAACGAGCATGGAGGAGCGAGTGTAATGGTAGCTTCCGAGGGAAGCGGGAGCCTATGGCTCATGACCGGTCAGGCCGCCTCAGAGGCATCAAGCATGTGTTATGGTAGAAGCCTTCAGTTGCATTGAGTGGTCAGTCTAACCTAGTGACCATAATACTACTACTAGGTCTCATAAAACCCTTGTGACTAGCTACACCTCCCTTTCCCTTCCAACTCTGTAACTAACCATATCCTCTATTGGTGTAACTTCCATCCTTCACTTCAATAAACTACTCTACAACAACAACAAAAAAGTATGTGCAGACTTGTGACCGATTCATCCGTCCCATGTGTGTGTCACAAGGAGACAACAGTTTCAAACATTTAATTTTATTCTTAACTGGTCTGATGTTTATTTTAACTTATTCATAGCATACCTAAACTTATGTTTTCATTAAAAAAAAAACGGAAGCCCCGAAGATTAAGGTATGTGCATGTGCGCATATGTGTTGTGCATGTGTGTACTACTTTATGGTTTCTGTTGCCTTTTTATGAAAACATATGTACAGTTAGTAATGTGAATGTAAGGCCTTGTAGAATAAATAAATATATATATAAATATACAACACAAACAAATGCACACATGTTAACCTAGAATAAAACTTGTCCTATTTCGTTTATTGTTAGCTAAATGTTTAATAAGTACCGTACCTTTCAGAGATAATAAATAACTCCAAATACACAATATTAGCTTAACAAATTTAACAAAAGAATATGAAGTGATTTTTTTTTAATATCCATAATGAACTATGTAATGAGTTACATATAACTACAAACAAATGGGGTAACAATTACCCTCTGCCCTGTTGTACTCTAACTCTGGTGCCGTGAGCACTGACTACTCTCACCAACATAGTTCCATAGACTAAATGTAGCCGTCATGCTATAGTCGACTCTAGAAGAAATACACACCCGAAAGAAAACAAATGAAGGCCGTTCGGCGCGCTTAGTTTCCACTTCCTCCGCCAGGGCCATTCTCAAAATTTCTAGTTCTATGGATGACCGGCAGAGTCCCCGCTCCATCCCCTCCTTTCTCCCTCCTAACCTCCACACACTCTGGTAGCATGGCTGTCCGTTTTCGCTATATATGGGGATGTTTTAATAGTATTGTCACTCATTGCACCATATGCTAACTGAGGTGAGGGCGACAACTTAGGTTGTGACTTAATTGTATCTATCAAAATTCTTTTTTTGTTTAACAAGTGGGATTTCATTCAAAATTACTGATTGGAACTTATGTTTATAATTGTCAAATTTGGGATGGGTTTCTCTTTGATATTTACGATGTTATGTTGTATCCTCATCCTCATTATTTTAACTTACCTGGGTGTGCATTTTGTCTATTTTACGTAAGAGTAGCGCATGCTGATTGTTGACTTTGTTAATGTAATATTGATTGCCTTGGTTGCCTTAAGCAGTCCAAAGGGATTCTGGTCGCCACTAATTTGTGTGATCAATTAATGACTATTTAGTGGGAATTCATTTATAGGCCGGGCACTTATAATCGACGCAGTTGTATTTACTTTATGATGCGCGCAGAGTTTGTATTAGTTGCAAGATATTCTCTTGGTATTGTACTTTATACCACACCTCCCTATTATGTCTAAGAACGGGGTATTAACTCTAGAGTCTTTATCATAATTTTGCTGTGAGCTCATGAGAACCTATGTAAATATTGAGCCCTGAAAATTAGAGCCAATATAGGTGGGCCCACTTGATATGAATGTATTTATCTTAGGATGGTTAAGTCTATATCTAATTTTTTTTAGTAATGTAATGTAATGGGGTTATCTTGTAAGCTTCATATAATTATGGCACAGTCTATTATTGTTACTCATAAAACATTATATTAATATTAAAGTTTCTAAGTGTGAGCGTTCTATTCCACTTGGCTATTCATAAATTATTATATAAATACTAAGGTCTCTTGACTTTGAACATTCTATTCCATTTTGGTTATTCATGAATTATTATATTAATATTAAAGTCTCTGACTTCGAACCTTTTAGTCTATTTTGCTGTTCATGAAGAGTTATGTTAATGTTAAGGTCACCGACTCGAGCAATCTAGTCTACCTTCATATGTCTGACCATACACGCAAAAATCAATATTCCTATGTTTATATTTTGTTATCGTTTTTTTTAACTATTTCTCTTATATTCAATAAAAAAAGTTGTTACTCTATAGAAACTGCCTTTTATTTCTGGAGAAAAGAAGGTGGTTACATCTAGTCAATTTTTCTTTCTTTTATAATTAATAATTGCTACTCTTTCAAGCTTGTGGCTCTTTCAAGTTTAGTAAAATGCCTCATCTTCCTCTGTCCTTCCAACATTCTTCTCCTCTCAATAGCACACTGGTTATCTTCTACTTCTATCTCTTCCTTGGTATCCCTTGCCATCTTTTGGTGGAGATTAAGTATGTAGGTTTTATTTTTACTCAGCCACAGGCTGTAAACTGTTAATGATATTCATTAAGCTCACAGTTGAGCATGTTGGATTTATACAGGCTCATTTGTGTTTGTAGCAATGTATATTTGAAAGGCCTTTCTTATTAACAGGAGTATACCACATAACCAGGGGTTTACAGCACTTATTTGCATTATATTAAGCCCCCCCCCCCTCATCCCCTCACCCTCATTTTGGATAGTTGCAATTACACAACACAATATATTATTTCTTCCCCACGTGTACAAAAAGAATATAACTTGTGCACATAAAACCCACCCCTAGGTAGTTTGCATTTACACCAGGTCCTTCAGACACACAACATAGTCAAACATATGGGTCTTATCTACTCAGACTAGTGCACATTTCTTGCAACAGTATATGTACAGTGCAACTCACCGGCGGCAACCCAACAGCGCTGATGATGACCTGCTCTGTGCGGTAGAATGGCTCAAAGTGGCTGTCGAAGAACTCTCGTTCTACACGAGCACGTGAATGCGGGGAGGCCCATAGCTCGACAGGGTCTGTCGTCATCTTCATGTACTTTATGCCATGGCCTAGCCCAACAATAGTGCATAGTCCCAGGAACAGGATGAGCCAGGGCCGTGATGCACACACTGTAGACAAAAACCGGAATTATTAATGCAGTTGCAACTTTTACATCTTTGCCCCACGGCTCGGGATATAAAAATGCCACCAAATATTTGTAGTAAATTGATATGTTTAACTATGGAAATAAAATACAAACTAAGCCTGATGGTCGAATAAATTGACAGCAAAAATACAAACCCTATTTTTTTGAAAGGGGTCTGAATTATTGATACATTAGTAGTTGATAGTTGAACACGCCTCATCCTTTGCGCTTATTCTAGTAGTGTGATTAATTTGCAGAACTTTAAAGAAGGCAGTGTTTGGTTTTAAACAATGGCCTGGGCTTAAGAAATATTATATGAGTCTCATTTTGTTGAATACTCTATATTTTCCCACTAGGTTGGTTTCACCTGCAAGATTTTCTTTACTTTGTTAAGATATGTACAGGTAAGAAAATACAGCAAAAGTGTAGAGAAAACCCATAATAGGGAACCTCCACAATAAGGCTTTTACAATGAAAAGAAGACAACAATCCACACTTTACAATACTGCTACTGGTCAATGAAGTAATCGCTGCCTCTTTAAGAAAATCAATCATTACCACCAAATCCCTCAATCTAGGTTCTCTTTTATGGAACTCAAAAGGCGGAGTTTTTAAAGGGTTGCCTTGATAAGAGCTGTGGACCTTATTTAAATGAGTGTTAGTGTAAAGTACATTCACCACCCAGGTTTACTTGGATGACATGTCAAAAAGTTACTAGAAATGGTCATTAATGTATCCCTAAGCCAACAGATGACATCTGTAATTTTAGATAGCCGTAATGAAAACATATGGTATTATCACTATAATGTATGAGCGTGATAGTTAACCACAGTAATTTAGGACAATATTATTTAAATTTATTTGAGATCGGGCCCAAAGCTTATTTAATGTTTTATTCCACTTATTCGTGCTGTTGATCATGGCGCAAAGAAGTTCTTTACTATGGCGCACCCTCGCAGTGGATAAAAAGATTTTTTATTCAGTTAAGATTTGAAAATTCAATAAAATAACCATAAATAATGTATTTTCTACAAAAAAAATTACAAGTATTTTCTTTGTACCAAGTAAATACAATTCCTGTATTAAAATGTATTAATGTTTGTAATGTATCACACATTATTGATAATATTCCAAAACTAAGAATAAGTGCTTTTAATTATGCTTAAGATATTGTTTTGGAATGGATAAAAATCTTTTAAAAATAATGAAATAGTGAGAAAACTTAAGTTTGTTTTTTTAAATGTAAAATATAATATATAATAATTACTTTAGCATCGCGCCCTACTACCCATTCAGGTTATACTCCTATTCACTAATTACGCTAATAAGTTATGGATTAGGAAGGCTAAATTTAGAGGTAATGCACCGCATTTGTGTGGAGGGAGAGTGGAAAACCATTTTGGAAAAACCGCCCTCAGTGCACCCAGCCAGGATCGAGCTCCGATATCCCCGTTTCCGGCAGTCTAGTCCAAACGAGATTAGCGCATCAAGCCACTGAAGCGAGTAATATAGTAATTAAAAAACTTATTTATAACTAAACAATGATCTTGTACAAGCGTTGGCAAACCTAAGCTTATGATTTTTTCAACTGTCATTCAGGTAAAGAGCTATGGTGAACATACTGTAATGTGTGCTGTGCTTTTGTGTGCATGATAGTGTGTGCACAAATGAAACTAAGTAAGATTATATTGTATCTCAGCTAAGTCTATATGAATGGCAAGATTTTCCCATTTTGAATTTATCCCAAATCAAATATTACAAGTAGATTTTTAGGACCCTTTTGGCAATCTTACTGATTACTTATGCAAAAAAAACACTATTGTTTTAATCTAAATGATTTCTTGGTAATTAAATTGTAATATATATTTAGTAGAAGGTACAGGAAAATTTTATAGAAAAGATATAAAAGGGCAGTGTCAGCAATAAAGTGTGAATTGTATTTTTTCATTGCAAAAGCCATTTTATGTTTGTTCCCTTTTATATGTTTTCTATACACCTTTCCTGTCTTTTTCAATTACATAATACAAACCAGCTCAATTTGTATTTTCAATTGAAAGCAAATTTAATTATCTGATGCTATTTTGGTGCAGCAAAAAAAGCTAAATCTAGGGAAAAGAAGGAAACTGTATCAATATTGTCGAACAAATTTTTTAAGGGAGCCGCTAGAAAATTTTACCATACCTTTTCCAATTTTCAAGATTTTTTGTTTATTTTTTTGCTAAAGGCACAGTAACATTTTCTAACAGACCTCCCTTAAAATTATCTTTCCATAACTTTGATCAGAGTCCAATGCAAAATTAAGTCCATACACACCCATTTAAACATTGAATATAGTATAATGAAAATTAGGGATCTGTGAGCTTGGATTTTTCATTGGAGTCTAACTCAAATCTAGTATTTCTAAAAGCTCCCCGAGTTTGAGTATTGGCATATACATAAATTTAAAATGTTATAAAAAATACTAAAACACATGTTCTTAAAATACGAACAACATTCAATTTTATAAATAGATAGGAACAAACACAGTTCTCTCTTCATGTCTTTTAAAACTTTTACACTTTCCACTTCTTTAAAACTTCCAGTTGCACATTAGTTTGAATTTTCAGGAATATTACTTTTTCATTAATGTCTTTTCATATGGAAAATAAATATTTCCAAAAATTCAAAACAATCTGCAACTGTGGAATTTTGAAAAAGTGGGAAGTTTAAGTGTAAGAAAAAATAGAGAAGTATGTTTGTTTATATCTAGGCCTAACCTAACTATCCTTTCAGGTTGCCTTCCTTCACTTTAATTTTATATTATTGTAGTGTGTTTCTACAATGTCTGGATTAAAAGTTAAGAAAATTGACGTTTTAATAAGCTAATATCTCCCCAAAATATGCTTCAGTAACTTAATTTTTGTATAATAAAACTTAAGAATCATAAACAATTGGAGATTTGAAGTGTTTTGTATTTCGTTTATTATTCCTTAGTGTAATTGTGGATTATCATGTCTTCTGTTCCATTTCCATTCCTCTATGCACAGTTGAACGAACACACACATTGTACGGGCTCTCATTAGACATTTTATTGAGAAATTTATTTCAATTTAATTTTTAATGCTTATAAAAGTTGATGCTCATACTTTAAACTTAAAAATAATATTTCTAGCAAACAATATGAAATAGTAGGTGCTTTTTAAATATAAATGTGTTAAGTTTGGTAAAATATGTATTGTAATAAATAAGAGCAACATTGATTTTAAACAGGTTAATCAACATAACTCTTTAACTAAATACTAACTAAACTAGTGCTAGTTTTGTAGCTAAACATATTAATTAATACGAGTTTTAAATATATTAAGTTTGAAAACTTTTAATATGATATATTTTTGATATTATATTTTTAATTTACATACATTATTATTTTAGAACAGTACCAGAAAAAAATAGTAAAAAATCATTCATTTATATATTAATCTTCATAGCTATTTTTATTTTCATTGCTTTGCCATGGCAATACAAGTAAACAACTTCAATCGAGTAATTCAAAATAGACGATAATATTGAATAAATTTACCGGCCGAAATTGGTTTTAAAGCTCTATTGCGTTATTAAAATGAAAATTGCAATTAATTTTTAGCAATTTGTTAAGTAACTCAATGATTTAATAGTGAATATGCTGATATTATCTCAATTAAATAGACTATGCTTACTATAGTGTTTTAAAAATTGATTATTAACTTTCGATCTCGAGCTTAAAATCGAAATACGAGTACTTGCAGAGCCCTAATGACAATCACAAGTTTCTATGTTAAAGTCAAATAATTAGAATAGGCATGTCAATAAAAATAAAATTTAAATCAAACCACAGTTTATTTACACATTATGATGGAACTGTATTTAATAGTAATAAGAGATTTATGTTGAAGTTAAATAATTCTAAAGTTGACATTTAGAATCAAATTTTGAATTAAATTCCATATAAAATTAAATCAGGATATATCTAAATTTGGAATTTTCAGTCCAATTTTAATGTTTTAAATATTAATTTAACACTTTTTCTAAACAAATGTTAATTGGATACAAATATTATATTTAAAACATATAAGTTTAATCTCAACTATCAAACTATAAATATTCCTATAAAGGGATGACTAACACAATCTAAATTGTACCATAGCATCGTGTACTCACCCAATCCCCAAGAGTAGAAGCCCCTTTCCATCAAACTGTCTGTACCTGCTCCGAGTCTCTGGAAGAAAGAGGCATCTCTGCCAGTGTCCCGGTGGGAAAGCATGGCTTCATCTGCACTTACCACACCTGTAAGACAACCAACCCCTAGCTCAGACACACAGGCATGTAGTTCTGACCAGCCTTAAAAACAATTTGGCCATTAAACTCATGAGCCAAATAATGAAATATACAATATTGAATAGGTCTATTATTTTAATATAAATATTTTAGCTTTAAAGTTTTATAAAAATACAATAATACACATACTAAGCAGGCTTTAATTAACTTAATTATTTTATCAAAGGTGTATTAAACTAACATTAATTAGCTGTAAAAATTTAACAAGTCATTGGTTTTAGCAGTAATGAAAACTCAATAGGCCATTTGCTTTATAATTAGTTTAGCAACCGATTTGACAATAAATGTTATCTTTCATAAAACAATTGAATAAATTTTAATTGGGGCTAGGCCGGTCCTCCCTTTTGTCGATGCCATCATTTGTTGCCAATCTTTACAATAATTTACTTCATTTTCTTTACACTATTACAAAGGAAGTATGCAAAACACCGCATAAATTTGTGAACATAAACAATTATATCTTTATTAAATTCTTTATTAATATATAAAAACAATCATGGTAAAAAATCTTAAATATGTCATGGCAACTATTTGAAAAAAGGGAAAGGGGCCAAAATACAAGGTAAATAAGTATATTAGCCCTTTTAACATAGATCCAAATTGCTTAACTTTGAGCATAAATTATTTATTCATCATTTATAATAGTTATTTCAAAACCAGCACTAATTTATTCAAAGGCTAAGATTCTATTTAATTGTTCCATAAGGCTAATGATTGGATTAGAAATTGGCATAGCCCAAGCCCAGTTCTTAATTGTTAATGTTACAATGAATATAATTTTAGGTCTTTCAAAGCAGTAAGCATGCATACTAAGCTGGGTACAAATATTCCAACTTGTGTGTAAGTAAAAAGTATCAAGAGATACATCTATATAATAAAGAATGCATTTATTATATTCAAAGAGTTGTACTCCATCTCATCAACAAGTTACTACCTTACAAAAATAACCATACCCACAAAAAAAAAAGACTTAAACAGCTTTAAATATTAATATTGGGATAGGGAAAGTTACAATCAACATAGAACATATCAGTACATTCATATAAACACACACACAATCTGCAGTTAGAACTATTTTGAGAATGATTCAAATCATGAACAGGCTTCAAGCAAGGCACAGGAAAAATCAATGGCAAATGAATTTTAAATATTACAATTATAGAAGGGCCTCGCTTTACAGCGTTCCACCAACATGGCAGTTTTCAATTATGTACATGCTCACTATGTTCGAGGCTCGTCTCACTCTTTCAGCATTTTACGGCATGACACGCTCAGTGAATAGTGCTAATTCAATCTAGTTATAGTAATGATGAACACCAGAGAATGATTTTAATGATCGATTATCGAATGATTAAAACTATCTAACAATTATTTGATAGTTTTTATTTAGTGTTCTCAATAGTTTTTATTCAACTTAACGATCTAGCTAATTATTCATTGCTGTTGTGTGTGTATCATCATTCTCTCCACTCATGACAAAGTTGACTTATCAACATGAGCAGATATTTTTCCATGTGCATGCGCCTGGAAATGAAACATACCACACATATACACACAAATCAATCATTATATTCATTGGTGGAGGTTTCACTGGTTGGTTTTGAGAATGTTAAGTTCATGATTCGAAAGTGTTTTAGTTTTTCATTTATTTAATTAATTTATTATTTTAGCTAGTGTACATATGTAACATTTGTTTTGATTCAATCAGCCCAAAAGTGAATGAATTTGAAAACTTCTAATTCAAATGTTTTTTGAACTATCAAACAAATAAATAGTTTATTAATATTACTTATTTGACAGTTTTCATTCAATAGTGCCCATCAGAAGTTTAGAGTATTTGTGCACCCAACATTTCTCTGTGTTTTGGCAACTTTCCAAGCTTTTAGGCTTTTTAAATTAGATTATTAGATTATTATATATATTATTAATTACAATGACTTGTAAGTGTAGTAGTGATAAAAAAGAGTAGGCGTAAGCCTCTTACTTTAATGCCAAGTTATAAGTTATTAAACTTGGTGAACAAGCTATGTCTTTGGCTAAGATAGGTTGAAGGCTAGGCTAGGCTAGACTCGTCAAACAGTTAATACAATTGTTAACCCTAAGAAGAAAGTGCTGAAAGAAATTGAAAGCGCTATAACAGTGAACACTAGAGTTATAAGAAAATGTAAACCTTACTGTTGGCATATAAAAACCTTTATTGCTATGGGTTGAAGATCAAACTTAACACAAGGTGCCTTTAACCTGACCCATCATGCAGGGCAAGGCCCAAAGCCTATTTGATACAATGAAGGCTACAAGAGGCGAGGAAGCTGCTGATGATAAATTCAAGCTAGCAAAGGCTGGTTTAATAGATTTAGGTAAAGAAGATTCACCACAGCATCAAAGTGCAGAGTGAAACAGCTAATGCTGCTGAAAGTTATCCACATAAGCTAAATAAGATAATCTTAGATCTGACCTCACCAAGAATCAAATATTCAACATTGACAAAACAGCGCTCTATTGGAAGAAGATGCCGTCTATTATTGCTAAAGAGGCGAGATCAATGCCTGGCTTCAAAGCTACAAAAGATGTGTTCACTTATTTACTAGGGGCCATTACATTTAACACTAAAAAAATTCTAGAACCCTAATGAACTATGCAAAAGCTAGCTTTCCTATTTGTTATAAATGCAATTCAAAAGCACAGATGACTGCCAATCTTTTATCAAATTGGTTCCCTGACTTTTTTTAAGCCTACATCCAAGGCTTACTTCAAGGAAAAAAAAAATATATTTTAAGATTTTATTTGTTTACACAGACAATGCTTCTAGCCACCCTAGTGCTCCAATTAGTATAGACTAAATAAAGCCTTTAGAGGACCAGTCATACCAACATAGAATCAAATCTATTATGAATAAAGAATAAAATTAACTAAATAATAATGGATAGAGGTAAATCACCATCACTTTACTTGTCTGATTGGTGTAGTAGATCTTTTAATGAACTAATCACACTTATGAGGAATGTAGAAGCTTGGGAACCCTTCCCTGTTAAATTTCGCGGAACTTCACACCACACCCTAGCATCACTACCGAGTCTCAACACAGAAGTGACTAAGGTGGCAATGGCAAAACTGCGCTAGCGACACTTGGCAGGAATCTAAGCCCACCAAACTAGAATGTTCCATGCAGGTCATTTCAACCTCCAAGAATAAAGGGACGTTAAGGAAGGGTAAGAAAGAACAGTAAACTGTCTTAACCTCAACAATATATTTTAAAAGATCCATAAAAAGATAGGGATACAGTAGCCGAGTCCATACAAAACACTATAAATATATATATATAAACTATATAATGTTAACTATATAACTATATATATATATATATATATAAAATCTATATAACTATATATATATAAACTATATAACTATATAAATATATAAAACTATATATATATATATATAGGGTGACCTGGCAGTCTAGGGGTAAGGTGTCAGACTTCTGTGCTGGCGGCCGGGGTTCAATCCTCGGTCCCGGCACAGATTTATCTGATTACCAAACCCTTCCTTCACCTCTGACAAGACATCTTGTGAATGTGGGGAATGCCAGGCCTCCACCGTGGTTCGGATTCCACGTTAAACTGTAGGTCCTCCATTTCATCTCACAATCACCCTACCATTACACATTAGCGTAAGTGCGTACAACCCGAACGGGTAGTAAGACGCGGTGCTAATAATAATAATAATTATTATTATTTATATATATATATATATAATGTTTATATGCTATGTTGAAATATTTGAGATAATTCGTTTAGCTTATCTAAAACTTGCAAAAATAAAGTTTTTCCCCCATGGCCCTTCTGTATGCTAGCACTTAGAACCTGCTTAGTCTGAATTTTCACTAATGAAATGTGAAAATATCTAATTCTTTAAGCTATATTGCCTGGTCTTTTCGTGGGTTGCTTTATTACTTTGTTTGATTAAATTCAACATACATTTCAATTGGATGTTGCTCAAAGACTTAATCTAAAATTGGATAATGTATTGGAAAACTTTGTCTTTCTTCATATCATTAAATATATTATTTTTGTTGGAGTTCAATTATTACACTCAAAACGTTCATGTTTGTTTACATTTGTAGTTCACTATAATGCGGATAGATGTCTTATGAATTTAGTCTTGAAGCTTTTTCAAATAATAAACCATTAGTAATGCTCCAGCCAAACGCTGTATCGGTCATGTTATAATATAAATTGTGTTAGCAATCAATAGTTTATACATATTGTATATTTCGATCACTACTCTGCCCAACAATTTTTGTCATAATATTTCCTACAACAACTTATTGGATGTAAACCGATTTTATTCCTTTTTAATAATTTATGATTACCTCTATCAAGTAATAAAAACCCATCATATTATGGATGAACTAGAAATCTTAACAATGGAAATAACTAGTGACAACTGGCAAGTTTATAGGCTCTCTTTCATCTGCATCCCTTGTGTACAGCTACAGAAGCTTCATGACTTCTTTGGTGCCAACTGACAGCTCACGGCTGATGGCTTTGAAAAGTTATCAGACCAAATTATGTATTCCTACGCAGAACCATATGATCTGCAAAAACATGTGTTTAGCAGCTGTCACTTCTGACAGTCAAAATTTCGGTATATACCTTTATATATACATATAAATAGGGAATAGGGAAAATAGAAGATATATAAATTTTTGTGTAACATTGACAACATTTTACTTTTTTATCAGAATTGATACTATCTTTCAAAAGTGACAGTTGTCAAACATTTTAGTAGCTTTCGTGTCAGATACTGTAATGTTCTTGATAGAGATATACATACAAAAGTTACTAAAAAGTTTGACAACTGTCACTTTTAAAGATAGTATCAATGCTGATAAGGGTCAAATGTTTTCTATGTTACAAAAGATATATACATATATCTTTTATTTTCCCTATTTTATAAATTGTCCTCCTTACCAGTCTTACAGTAGGTGTTCACATAAAATGTGCAGTTTTGACTTTTTAAGCAAAGCAGCGCTACATATTAAATTACTAAATACATGCTTATCTTTCAATCTAAACCAAGTGTTTATTATTTTAATTTTGTTACTAACAATAACATCCAGTTAAATAGCATAACAAATTAAACAAAAGCCAAACTACGGCACTGTACAATGAAAACATAAACCAACAAGCACACTACAATAGACTACACTTGGAACATCCATGAGCTGCAAGCAACACTACAGATTTTAGGAGGTATTCAAAGATAAAATAAAAACAGGTTAAAAAATTATACCATAAATGAACACCAAAAATTACATTTTCAAATTATTAACTGTTACAAAACTTCAATTAGTATCTAAAGACATATCAATTCTTTTCTGCATCTATTTAACTCATCAAATCGACAAGCCTTTATCCTCATTTGTATTTATCACATTGTGTTTCCAAGATACCATGAGCTGTAAAGTGCTAAAACATAATCCCACCAGAGGTGAACAAAGTAACTTTATGTGTCTTCCTTGTTTAGTCACTAAAGATAAAATTAAATTGGGATATTTTAAGATCCAAGTTCCAAGTTTATAACTGAATGCGAATTTACATTTTAACAAAAAAAATGTTGGTATATAGTAACAATTTTTATTTTTTAAAGCAGATAGAGAAATAGAAAATTGAACAAACTAATTACACCAATGTTAGAACATTAACATGGTTTGCTTGGATTTTGTAAAATTTGGATTAAAGACTTGTAGGTAAAATTAAGTTTTTGATACAAGAAAAAGTGGCTCTGGCACATCTTTACATAAATCAAAGTAAATTCATGAACTTACAATATTAGAGATGAGAGGTTACTTTCAAAATAACCTGAAAACATTGTAAATTCATTACCTTTACAATATTAGAGGTGAGAGGTTACTTTTAAAACAATCTGAAAACATTGTAAATTCATTATCTTTCTTATGTTGGAGGTGAGATGTTACTTTTTAGAGCAACCTGAAAACATCGTAAATGAAATGACTGTGCAACGCAAAATCAAAGTCAAGCTAATCGTTGAACACCCCCATTATGCTAACAAAGAAAACAACAAGCAAGGAGAAGTTGAGCGGAAGTTTCAAGTCTGACATACTAGATCTCTTGGACTGGAGGGGACTCTCTTCTTCATCCGCTCCCAAGGCGATACGCGAGTGGTTGATGCCGGCCAGTCTCTGGCCAACCGCATGTCTCACATCATCTGAACCTTCCCCCCGCAGGTAGCTCACTGTAAGAGAAACCCAACCATGGAGTAAGCTGTGAGCGCCAGGTCTCAAAGGAGTGTTACGATTCAGCTAAAAACCAATCGCTAGAAGGGTGAACATGTTTTGACAATTGTCTTTGAGTGCTTAGTGGGCTATGATGGTAAAAAAAGAGGGAAAGAATCTGGAGTCAAAATAATAATTTATTCTGAAATAACAGCATTAAAAACTAGTGGTCAAAACTAAGACATTGAGTTCACAGCTTAATCCTTGTTTAGGACAACTTCCCTATCAAGTTTCACAATAAACCAACTAAGAAAGCATGCATATCTGTGGAAATCAAATCAATACAAAACTCACAAGAAACATTATCTCATCAATAGTTTTTTTATTTAGCACTGCATCTTATTACGTGTTTGGGGTTATATGCTTGAATACCAACTACGCTAATGGGTTAGGAATTGTGAAGGTTTAATATAGAGGAAGTGAACCCACATTTGTGTGGAGTGGAAAACCATTTAGGAAAAACCACTCCTAATTCACCCAAGCAAGTTTCAAACCTTGATCTCCCAGTCCTCAGCAGTCTACAACATGAAACTAGCGCATTAGCTAACACCACCAAGGCAGGTACCAATAAAGTATGTTTGATTCAAAGCACTCACGTCAAAAATTCAATAAAAAATTTGAAACTGAGCTCATTTAATTTTACCTATTTGGAACTAAATTGACTGGCTAGGCAAAATAAAGCTATTCATTTTAGAAATAACATTTTAAAGCACACATTGGTGGACTGATGAAGTAAAGAATGATCAGGTTTCAGAATTGAGTGTGAATCAAAGACCATGGAAAAATTTTACAAAAAGGAGCAAGAGTATGGTGGGTTATAATTTGGGGCATACCGGATTTGTTAAATTGTTAAGGGATGGCTCAGCAGAAGAAATAAAATTGCAGATGAAGGCAAAGATTGAAGTGGGAAACATAATAGAGGATGTGGACTGTAAGAATGATAATGAGATGAGATTGGCACAGAATAGGAAGAAATTGAGTATATCAACTGGGGGAGAAAAAAAATTGACACTAACTAAATGTCTGATTCATCTATTATGGTTTTCCACTTATGAGGAGATAAATATTTGATTCCCGAAAGGGTGTTAAAAAAATATGGTTTATCTTGCCCCTCAAAAAATACAGGTAGATTCTAAATTCTATCTTTCTCATTCCTAACCCAAAAGCGTAACTAAAATAAGTTTAGTTCAGACAGGTTCTATTAACTAATGAGAAGAATTTTAACCAGTAAAATAAGCACCTAACAAAAAATATTTCATAAATTAGTCAATCTGTAATGCTTAAGTGCAAATACTTTCCAGTCAACTTCCCACATTAGACAAAATTCAACCAATTTTTTTTTCCATGTAATACAGTAATCTGTCAATAGTTCAAGTTGAACAGGACTAGGCCCATTTCTAACTATCGAAAACTAGTATTAGTCTATACAATATATCATTAAAAAAAAGTATTTTGCATATGTTATGTTCAGACTACACAATACAAACACAATTTCATAAACATTTATGCAAGTTTTATTCTTGGAGGAAAAAACTGGGACTAAGTTTTTTTTTACTTGTGATTGTTTCTTTGCCGCATTACCACGCATCATTCATCATGTAAAAATGTAAGTAAAAAAGATATGCACTGGGTGCATCCCTACCTTGAACTACAGATACTTTATTGCAGGGATCGCCAACCTTGAGCCCACAGGTGCATTTGCGCCCTTCAGCCCTTTTGCATGTGCCCACCTAAATATTTTCACCGAAATTTAGTTTTTTTAAATTAAAAAATAGACTAAACGTATTCACATCTTCCAAATATGTCAAGAATTGCAATAGATGAATTGGATAGCAAATATATGGGGTAGAAATAAAAAAAGTTGGATTATATAATCTATCAAAGATCCACACAGTTTCCTGAAAGTGAGCTAATGATAATTTTTTTAATCCATTTAATAGAGTGGCTATCAGTATCATTGAAAAATATATTAGTAAGCTGTACGAAACAAATGTTAAAGAACTGGAATAAAAGATTTTGTAGCTAATGTACAGAACAACTTATCCTTCAAGGCTTGCCATATAAACAAAAATTTCTGGAAACTAGTAGACAACACAAAATTTCCTTTGCTGAATATCTTGGTGATTAAATTCAATAATATTTTCAATCATCTTTTCTATGCAAATCAGAATTCTTCATAGTGACAAAATATAAATCTCACCTTTCATGGGCTAATCTAATGGACTGTTTAAGAACTGTAGTGTCAAATTATTATTTGGACTAAGAAAAGGTAATCAGTGGAATTAATTTCCAACCATTAAATTGAAATCACATATATCACTTCCTAGTCTCTTACATTCAATGTCCATGTTTCTGCTGTATATGTAACAATGGGTAAAAAGTATGACACTTCCTTACACTTCAAGGGCCTTCTCTTCTCCATAGCAGGTCTCTTACACACCTATAGAGCACCTTTCCCCACAGCCCTTTTCTCATTAAAATACCAATACTCAATCATGCTTCCAAGATATGTTAAGTTCTGTACTTTTTTCAGATATACTCCTTTCAACCAGTTAGTTCCAGTCGACAAACGATTAAAATAACTAGTGAAAACAAGAAAAGTGGACTGTATTCGATATAAAATTGTGATAGGAATTGCTTACCTCGTCCGAATGAGGTTCATCGACAATGGAGGCCTACCTTGTGGGTTGCAAGAAAAAAGAATTGGGAGAAATGGGGAAACAAGGGGGCTGACTTAGTGGCGTCTTTCAAACTCTTGTTGTTCCTTGATAAAGAAGGCCACTTTAGAGCTTGTAATATCCGACACTTAAACATCGATTTGTGCATAAATTAGTGCACCCATTCTGACAAACACCCTATGTGTCCTGACTACCACACTCAAATGAACTACCCTCTTTCAAAAACAAATAACTTTTCTTCCCCCTTCCCTTCAACTTTCTCCAAGCGAAGGGAAACCATCAAAAACGATGGGACTTTCTAAAACAGAGGGAAAACGTCCGAAGAATAAACCACAAATACAAAATCAATATTTATAAAGCATTATATATATTTAAAAAAAGCTATGTTAAACAAATTATTACAAAAAAGCTATTTTACAATATTAAATATATACAGTTTAAAGCTTGAACATATCGCCAGCTTTGAAATAAGATATTTCAACAACGTTATTGAGAAGGAAGTGGACAAAACTTCCCCACTGGTCTCTTGTAGGTTCCTCAAGTGGTACGTACAGAGGCAACTCAAACTGCACCGTCCTTGCTGGGGAAGACTTCTTCAATTACCCCACGCAGCCAATTCAATGGAGCAAGGCCATCTTGGTTGATGACCATGATAATTTCAACTTTGATTGAATTTTGGGGGGTGTTCCACTTAACCTCTTGTTGCAAAGTATACAAATATTCTAAGTGCCAACACGTTCAATAATCTTGCTCAAGGCGTTGCACCAGCTGCCATATTAAAAGATGATTCAAAGGACTGTAGCTAAATCTTGATCTGGAATGGTTTGGAGAGGTGTCAAGGTCAGAAAATGAGCTGGTGTCAATACTGAAATATCATCCGAACTTTTGAGTTAGTACACAGAGTGGTCTTGAATTCAAAATAGCTTCTACTAGGGTAAGACAGGTAAAGAATTCCTCAAAGAAGAGAATTTGTGGACCAACCACTCGTACTAGGTTAGTCTTTACTGACTTTACCCCGGCCTCCCACAGACCACCAAAATGAGAAGATGACGGGAGGAGGGCTTAAAGTGCCATGTGATTCCTCTGTAAGACAGCACATCTGACAGGGCCTAGCGATAAACTCGAGAGTTAAGGAAGGTACACAATTTATCCAATTCTGCTCTTACACCTACAAAGTTTGTTCCACAGTCTGAGTACAATGCTAAGCATTCTCCTCTTCTGCAGAGAAATCGCTTTATAGCACCAATAAAAGTTTCTGTAGATAGGTCCAATGCCAGTTCTAAATGTAGGGCTTTCATGACAAGACATACATACAAACATATGTATACCTTCGGTGATTTAACACCTCAATGTTGATTTAAGAGTAATATTAAAGGAACCTGCATAATCAACACCCACATGGGTGAATGTTTTGGATTCCTGGACTCGTGAAGCAGGTAGGTCACGCATGACTAGAAAGATGGGCTTAGGGTTGAACTTAAAACAATAATTACAATGTTGCACTCGTTGGCGAATCACACCTATCAGGCAGAATCCATAATTTCTGTTGGAGCAGTGAAAATTCAAAATGTGCCCCAGTATGAAGATTGTCCTTGTGACCATCTATTACCAAATCAACAAAATGAGACTTCTTCGGAAGAAGTGCTGGATGTTTTTGATCAAATGTTAGGGTTGTGTTGCGCAGTCAACCTCCTACACAGATTACACCCTCTTTTATGAAAGGACTGAGCTTTCTTGTGCCAGGTGAAGAGGTGTGGCAAACTTCTAAGGCTTTGAACTCTGTTAAAGTGCTTCTGTAACTGCTTGTACTAGGACCTGAAGAGTCTGGTTCAATTCTTTTGAAGTTAATTGCTCCTCTTTTGGTGCAGCCTTTGGACAGATGCGATTAACAAACAAGAGCACATAGGCAGTGACTCTTTGAAGTTTCTTTAGAGAAGACATGCGGTCTAACAACTTCAGCAATAGTATGTCTTCTTCATAATGAGCTAGTAGGGCAACTAGTTTTTCTTCTGTCACAGCTTTTGATGTGGACTCTCCAACAAATGCGATTGGGGTCAATTATATCTGTCACACTGCAGCTAAGCAGGTCCTTTCCTCCAAAGATGGTGCTCAACAAGTTGTGAAGGGCTGAGTCCTCGTGAGGCTCTACCTGCTGGATTATCTATTCCAGGGATGTGAAACAAATGTTCAGAAGGAAAGTATTCTTGAATTTTAGACACAGGATTGCCAACAAAAGTTTTCCATCGATGTGATTAGTGTATCCAATGAAGTGCCACTGTCGAATCTGACCATGCGTAGATATCTGAAAGTGTGACCTTCTGCATGAGGTGAAGTTTCATCACATGAATTAATTTTGCAAGCAGCATCGCAGCACATAGTTCCAATCTAAGTATGGAATCTGTTTTCAAGGGAGAAACCTCCGATTTTGCACATAACAAGGTTACTACTATTGATTGCAATGAAGTGACCACTCAGATATATTACATCACCATAACTATTTTCAGAGGCACCTGAAAATCCAAGAATGTGCATTCAAGGCAATCACTCAGGGAATTTTGATTGATGAAGGATGGATAAGCTCTTGTTGAAAAGTATTCCATATTTGCCACAAAGTGGCGGATGGGGCATCATCCCAACCAATCTTCACACCCCAAAGGGTTTGAATCAAAATTTTTGCAAACAGTGTGGTGGGCAATACCAAGCCTAAAGGTTCAAAAATTCAAGCCTCTGTAGAAAAGATCGCTTTTTTTGTGCAGTCACATGGTGTTACATTTACACTAAAGGTGAATACATCCAAGCTTAGTATCCACTGCATGTCTAAGATTTTTAGGCTGATGTTAGAAGAAGTATCACTATCAAATTCTTTCACTTGATTTACTTGATGTTCAATAGGAATGTCATGAAAGAGTTCTGAACTATTATTATTATTATTATTATCACCGCATCTTACTACCCATTCGGGTTATACGCACTTACGCTAATGTGTAATGGTAGGGTGATTGTAAGATGAAATGAAGGACCTACAGTTTAATGTGGAATCCGAACCACGGTGGAGGCTTGTCCTTCCCCACATTCACAAGATGTCTTGTCAGAGGTGAAGGAAGGGTTTGGTAATCAGATAAATCTTTGCCGCGACCGAGGATTGAACCCCGATCGCCAGCACAGAAGTCTGACACCTTACCCCTAGACCGCCAGGTCACCTGCGTCTGAACTGTTACTTGACCACTTGCACAATTCAAATCCACCACTTAAGGAAAAACTCACTAATGGCTAATAAAGGAGTTTCACTTGTTCGAATGTGGGTGCTCCAGTAACCACATCATCCACATATATATCATTCTCTTCGACCTGGGATGCCAGAGGGAACCGATATTGTTCATCTAAGGCCAAATGCTTAACAACTCAAAGTACCCAGTATGGAAATGACTTCACTCCAAAGGTTACTGTTTCAAGTTGATAGGTATTCAGAGGTTTTGTAGTGCAAAAGCACCAAAGAATTTTCTGAAAGGATCGATGTTCAGTGTGAACCCATATTTGCTTATACATTTGTCGTATATCAGCGGTGGGGGCAAGATGGAAACGTAAGTTTAAAAGTATTTCAAAAATATCTAATTGAAGTATAGGTCTAGTAAAGAGAGCATCATTCAAAGAAAGTTCTTAGGTGGACTTGGCACTAGCATCAAAAACCAGTCTCAATTTGGTTGTTGTACTCTCAGTTTTCAGGGCACAGTGATGTGGAATATAATATGAGAAAGACTTTGAATCAATGATAGGGGACAAGAACATTTATTTTTGATCTAAATAATATTCTATGAAAGCATGGTATTCCTTACACATTTCAGGGTTGATTTCCAACCTTTTCTTTTTTCTGCTTTAGACTTCTTGGTTTCTCCCAAGTCATATGGGCCGTGTTAAAATGGCAGTGCAACTGAATATTGACCAATGCTTTCTTTTTTAACACTTTGACAGAATATGTCTTCAAAGCAAGTCTCTTCTAGAATATAAATAGCTTTTTCTGTTGGAACCTCCTCCAATAACCAAAACTATATAAGGACACTACCTAATTGTGGATCCAGCGAGGCACAAAAGGTTTTAGGTGCTGTGAACTGAGTTAGAGACATTTTGCCCATAAGTAGCCATTCAAAACATGAGCTTAGGGCCAAAGGTGTGTTTGGCTGACCAAATATTCTCCTCCCATCAACTATATAGGGATATAATTCCGCCCCCACTAGACTATCCACTTCACCTGGTTGATAAAAGTGGTCATCTGCACGAGTCAGAACCTCCAAGTGGGGATATGTTTTTGGTAGTACTTGAACCGCAGGAAGTGTATCTGTGATCTCTTCAACAATTAAAGCAGAGATATGAAATCTAGGCTTGTCTAAGAATCTGGGTGTAAGTGTGAACAAAATAGTGCCATGAATTGGGAGTAGTGATTCCCGGATTCCACTAACCAAATCTTTTAAAACAAGATTCAGTGATGAAGTTTGCCTGGCTAGCTGAGTCTACCAAGAATTTAACCTCTTGTAGGTTTTCCGATGAAGCCATTACATGTAGCAAAGCCGTAGATTCAAGAGATGTAGAAGCTGCTGACAATACTGTGGAAGCTGTAGACGCTGTAAGCCTATAAGCTGCTTCTTCAAGATTAGGGTCCGAGGGGGGTGGCAACATTAGGCCTAGCCTTCATTGTAGGGTTTTCAAAATGGAGCAACGAGTGGTGTTTGGAGTTACAATGGTGACATGTTAGCACTGAAATTTAACAATATCATGATACTCATTGTTACACTCGACTAGATGGTGAAACAGATAATAGAATTCAGGCCATTCAGAAATGTTGCAACCCAAACTAGAAAATTCAATGAGAGGTAGTACAATCTTACTAGGACCTGGCAGAGTAGCAAGTTTGGGTGGTAACACTACTTTCTCACTCAGCTGGTTATAGAGATTAAGGAAAAGTAGGCCAATATAAATTCCTGTTGCTCTTTCACTTCATCACTTTTAGTGGGCTGATCACCCTCCGCCAAGTAACTATCCAGCTACACAATGCATTCAAACTTTTCCCATGTACCTGTGAGTTCTTGTGTGAATGATTGTGTCAATTGTAGCCGCAGGGGGTCTGAAGGATTATCTTGAGCTTCTTTCACCTTATCAAACATTGCCATGAGGTTCAAAGATGCTGTGATCTTATTTTCGTAAGCCTGTCATGATTATAATTTAAAGAAAGGTGAAAAACCAAAAAATAAACAATCATTACCAACTTTGTTTGAGAACCAAACAAGGCAAACTATTTACGTAAACAAAATATGATCGATGGTAAACGGCAAGCGATAGATTGTAAGAGAAAGATCAATGTATCAGACCAGCGATAAACTTCGAGATATAGATTAATATATAGAATCTCGTAGATCGATGAATATTAAATGTAGTTCGAGCGAGAAGCCAAGAAATGACGTCCCAAGTGACGGACAACAGGGTAGGGAAAGCAACAAAGATATTAAATGTAGAAAGCGCAAGAATTATGAATAAATACAAAAAAATACAAATTTCTTGAACCACAAGAAACCCAACTACTTCAAACAAAAACAATGTAATAATGAAATTACACAAATTACACGAGCATAAGAGCGTGAAAATGGCCGAGATGACGCAAATGACAAAAACGAAGCAACAAATTCACAATATCCGGCCCAGAGGATCAAAATGTTAGTTCCAGTCAACAAACAATTAAAATAACCAGTGAGAAGAAGGAAAGTGGACTGCATTCAATATAAAATTGTGATAAGAATGGCTTACCTCATCCAAATGAGGTTTGCCGACAATGGAGGCCTACTTGTGAGATTCTGTGTTAAGAGTAGGAAGGAATGGGGAAACAAGGGAGCTGACTTAAGGGCGTCTTTCAAACTCATGTTGTTCCTTGGCAAAGGTGGCATATTTGGGGCCTGTAACACCCGACACACACTCAGACACCGATTTGTGCATAAATTAGTGCATACATTCTGGTAAACCCTTGTGTACTGACTACCGCATTCAACTGAACTGCTCTCACTCAAAAACAAATAACCTTTGTTCACCCTCCCCTTCAACTCTCAAAACAGATAGATTTCATCAAAAACAACAGGACTCTCGAAAATGGTGGGAAAGCGGCTGAAGAATAAACAATAAATGCAAAACCAAATGTATAAAACACAGGGTGGCTACAAGACATATTTTACAAAATTCCCTGACTTTTCCAGGTTTTCCAGGCAACATTTTTCAATTTTCCCTGACTACTTTTTTCCCGTTTTAATGGTGGATGATGACTTTTGTTATTATTGATCGAATATTAAAAAAAAGTTTGTATCTATTAAACATAAACAATTTTATCAGTTATTTTAAAGATTAAAATGTTATTTTATTTAGATATTATTAACTTAAGTTTTAGTGTTAAGTTGTGAAATTAATGAGATATTTTAGACATATTTTTTTTAATTCCCTGACTTTTCCTTATTTTTAGTTAAATTCCCTGACATTTTCCTGTTTTCCCTGTCATCCAAAAATTCCCTTAATTTTCCAGGTTTTCCCTGTTTTCCCTGTCTGTAGCCACCATGAAAACATTATATATATATATATATATATATATATATAATTAAACAAAAGCTATTTTACAATATTAAAAATATACAGTTCAGAGACTGAACACAACCTTATAGCTTTATTAAGTTTATCCTCTTCCTTGTCATTACCACCAATTCACAATTTATCGTGCTAAATTTCATTACCATAGCTATTTCACTTCCTCATTACATTTTTGTAGTTGTTCCAGTACTAATACTTCTCCCCATACAATAAAGTCATCAGCAAACATTATGGCTTTCATTCCTTCCTCCCGAGTTTTCCTACAACTTTGTTCATGACCATTACCATTACAAATAGTAATAGTGAAAGGGCACTCTCCTGCTCCGCTCCATTTTTCATTTGGAACCACTTTGTCCTTCCACCCTCAGTCTTAGCACAACTCCTGTTATCCTCATACATGCTTTTCACTCTCATTACAACTCCTCTTTCCAATTGGGCCTCCTCCACTGCTTTCCAAACTTTATTTCTATCCATGCTATCATATGTCTTCTCCACATCCATAAATACCATTACCAAGTCTTTCACATATTTGTACCTTCTTTCCATCAGCTGTCTTATGGAAAAATCTTTTGTATACATCCGTTTCCTAAATCCGAGTTAATCTCTCCACCTTCCTTTCATTTTATTTCTTATTCTGTTTTCAAGTATTTTCTTATATATATTTTAAAAGTAGCACATCATCGTTATCCCCTTATAATTTGTACACTTCTTCCTATCTCCTTTCTTGAAAATGGGTATTATAACTCCCTTTTTCCTGTCTTCTGGTACCTTGTTCTCCTTCCAAACCACTATAAGCATCCTGTGTAATCAATGTATGTCTACTTCACCTTCTGCTCTTATCATTTCCACAGTAAGTTCGTCCACACCTGGTGCTTTCCCTTGTTTCATTCATCATCTATTAAGCACCCTCCGCCTCTTTCCATGTTGGACTTGTTTCTTCCTATTCTGCTATTTCATGCTGCTCCTCTGTTTCACTATCATTCTTCTCCTATTCTGGGTTGAACATTTTCTCGAAATATCTCATCCATAGTTCCTTTTCATCCTCTCTTGTCTTTAACATTCTTCATTTATCATTCTAACGTTTGTCTTTTCTCTCTCCTCCGGTTTCTTACCTGGGTATATAACACCTTACTTCCTTCCATATCCCGTTCCAACATTTCAATCCAATTTTGCATCCATTCCTCCCTGGCTTCTTGTACAACACACTTCAATCTTTTATTCTTCTCCTTACATTCTTCCTCTATTTCCTCATTCCTAAATGTGTATAACCCGAACAGATAGTAAGACCCTGTGCAAATAATAATAACAATCATCATCATCATCCTCATTCCTATTCTTATAACTACTTGTGAATGCTTTATTGCTCTCCTCTACTGCTTAATTCCTCCTAGGCTGCAGAGTGAAATACACTTTAATCAATGACTTCAGAAACACAACTACTTAATACATTTATTAAACTATTAGACAGTTTCTAGATCATTACCCGTTTATACTAAGTTCTAGAGTGATCAAGAATAAACTATAGTACACGTAAACTCTTACATGGGTTAATAAGAACGAAGAGTTATACAAGTGTTAAAACACACATACCATCTAATTTAAATGTAAATTTAATCTCCAATCACCTTAAAAATGAACCATTTTCAGGCAAATAGGATTATTTAGAAAATTAGTTTGTAATATTTGTAAGGCTGTGAAAAACTTCAACTTTGCTTCAAATATTTGTCAGCTTCGACTTGACCTGATTTTTTTTTTGTCTTTGACAACTAGAAAGTTTTGTCAATAAATATTTAAGGCTAAATGTAAATTTATGTTCAATTTGTTATTTTTTGGTGTTGTGTGAGTTACAAATTATTTTTCAACTGACCAAAACCTGACATAAATTACATGTTTATCATATTAACCCAAAAATAAGCCGCCCTCAAACTAAAATATATCACTTTGAAAGGGGGGGGAAAACAATTAAGCCTGGAAATGAATTCACTTTAAAAGTAATCAAATACATCCTTTTTCCTTTAGCTTTCCTAATGTTCATAGTTTTATTTAGATGTCTTATTACTATAGTATGATTTTATGTCTTTATTCATTGATAGAGATGCTTTCTAATCATGATCTGCAATGCATTATTATTTATTAATACGGCAACTTTATTCTAACCTCAAAAGTAAGGTAAAAGGGCCATTTAAAGTTTAATCCTTTTCTTCAGCCAAATATAATTTTGTACATTTTTAAAAAAATTAAGTTTTAATTTAATAGTCATATTTAGATTGAAACAATAATTAAAATTTATTTTACATCCATTAGTGTTTCCAGCCTATGGGCATGGTAAATTTTTTTTCCAAGTTATATTTTTCCTTTACTGGCTAGCTAGGCCTGTCATGGCTTTATACGCCTTATAATTTACCTTCCGGCTAGGGTGGGCACAGCATCCAGTCCCCAGCCATAATTTATCAAGAGGAAAGGGTAAACCCAGGGTTTCATTATGATAAATTTTCGGCCACACCGAGAATAAAACCCAGGACCCTTAGCTCAGTAGGTAGACCCGCTACCAGCTGAGCTAAGGTGTCTGACAATTTGAAAAAAAAAAAACATTTAAGTGAAGCATCACAATAAATTATTAATAATAATTCAAACTTAGTAAACAAAGATATTAAATTTATGACATAATAGAATAGTGAAAACAGACAGAAACCAAAAGTCTCTACAAACATGTGTGACAAATAGTATTAGTAGCAGCAGCATGTATAGAAGGTTCGCTAATTCATTCCATTAGCCATTTTGACTGACAAGGGGAGGCCACGACGTTCGGATCACGGATTATCTTCAAACTTTGTACACTTATAGTAGTCCATTAGGACAACATAATGAGCAAGTAGTAAGGCGTACTACTTAGGCGTTTTCGAGAAAATCGCAAGAGAAGTTTGACGCGTTGAATATGTACCGGTGCGTTGCGACTATAAGCACGAGATTGTGGCGGTAGAGTGGTTAGCGTTCAAGCTCTGTAATCACTGGTTCGCTGGATCGAGTCCCGCTCATCTTTTTTTTCAAGACTAGTCATATTCTTTCATAAATCTGGGAAACTTACCACACAACTGTATAATTCATTTTTAACGAGCGTCATTCTTCCCTATGGGGAAAAAGAAAAATTCTTGCTAATAATAGATTCCTGGGGGG
>CABEEJ010000160.1:190164-216907 GCA_901482245.1 Timema douglasi
GGAAGAGCGGACTTTTATACCCCAAAAATTACTGGGATGAATTTATGTGAACTTTTGTCCATAAATATTGCTAGTAAGTGTATACTCTTTTATACTCCTTTAAATTACCATTTAATTCAAACAATTTTTTCAAGAGTATGTCATGTGAAAGAAGTTCAGGATGCAATGATACAAACACAATATGGTTTTCCCAGTGGGAAAGAAAAAAAAAACACTTCATGATTGATATTTATTTTGATTATGCCCCCTAAAATGAAATGGGTTCTCTCTAATAGTTTATCTAATACTTTGTATGAATAAAAATAAAGACAACGCAAGTCCTTCTACTACCTGACAAAACTTACCAATGGCGTTCTTTCCTGAGGGCCAGCAGAATACAACCAGCAGGAACAATATGGTCCCAACTACAAAGAGGATCACCATAATCACCTCCACACCGTCTATCCCCAGGATAATAAAAGGGGCCGCAGGAGCTGGCTCTGGAGGTGGGACAGGACAGCTGACCTCGCAGTCTAGGCAGCTGCAGGCTGGAAGATTGGCCTAATAAAACCAAAACTCTCAGTAATAAACAGATGGGAGAAGAGAGCTTGAAAATGAGAAAACCAGTGATACGTTAGAAATGGAGAACTAGCCCCAATTTACCTGGCCAAGATTTAAGCCATCTTAAATTCACTCGCAGTCCAGTAAAGGTGTGCAAAGGTCCAAAAGCTCGGAAATCAGATCAATGCTTATAAGCTTAAATTATGACAGGAAAAATCTTGCTTAGAATTTTTTTTTTATGTATTTTTAGTTTTAATAATTTAATCTGTTTGTTCATGTCTTATCATACAAAATTAACAAAACAAACAAAACTTTTAATTGATAAATAATACATACTAGCCTTTCTGTTTTCTACTTGCTGATAAAAATTATCTACGTGGGTTTTAGAACCAAGAATGGGCGAGTCATTGTTAATACATCGATTAGTTTGATATGGTTTGATTATCAATTTAATGATGCAAAGGAAACTATAATAATACAGTTCAGTCAGACTTGTTTATGCCATGACATTTAACTATATGTTCCTATAATTCAGGTGAAATTAATGATTTTAATAAATGATTATTGAATGGTTTTACTTTATTATAGTATATGATTATACATGCCCTGCGGTGTGTTTCATTTACTATGGTAAGCACATGCCCCACAATGGACTCCAATATTATGGTAAGCACAATAGGCTCAATAATAATAATACCCCACGGTTGATTACAATTACTATGCCCTCTCCTTTGTTGTTATTGCCCGACAATTTCACTGCAATTAAAAATTAAAAATTATTGAAATTTCTATATCGACGCCATGCTCTATAGGCAATTGATATGAATGAAAATTTCAGGAAAAACCCCTCAATTCAAATTTCTTTACTAAGATATATTTTTGAGAATGTTTGATTATTATTCTTTTAATAAAACATGATTCTGTTTTTATATAAGGTATTCTAAAATATTTTCAATGTGTCCCCTCACAGGTTAAGCTCCAAGCAAAGATTGACACTGTTCTTTGTGAGGACTTCCCTGTCTTGAAGAAAGGAGAATGACATCCTTGTGGAAAATTTTAGAAGATAAGTACAGAGAAAGATAATGCTATGACATACCACAGCGCTAGTATGGGGTGATTACCAAATAAAAATATATAAAAACTATTTTTATTTAGTAAAATAAAATGTCTTGAGTAGAAAAAAAGAAAAATATATCAGAAATAAAAATAAATATTTAAACTTAGAAAAAATGTAATATATATATAAAACTGAGTATCATTACAATTTTAAAAATAATTTTCAGTTTAGTTTATCACTTATTTGCTCTTTGTATACAGCCATTGAACATTTTAAAGTGTCTGACCACTGTTTTGACCAAATAGTGAATTACTATTGATAACTAATTTTGTTCAACAGTTTATTATGTTTATTGCCACATGGCCTGCTTGATTCACTTGATACATATAATAGTTTCATTATTTAATTGTGACAAAACAGCATACCATTTAAAATAATTTTTTAGCTTTAAATTTAGGTTATGTGGTATAGAGCACTAGGCTAAATCATGGTTTAAATTAGGAGGGATAGCCAGCACACTTACCTTGGTGATACTGGAGTAGAAATTGTTTAGATATAACACTAAAAAACACATAAACACATTGTTAAGTACAAGCTTTCACTGTCACAGACAGCTTCATCAGGTCAGGAGAGTAGACTAATGCTTTTGGTTGAACTGTAAGGTTGACTGTCTACCGCTGACTGTTTTTCAGTTATGACATCACTGTATAGATAGCAGCACTATGAATAATGTTATATTGAATGTAATCATTGAATAGATAGCAGCACTATGAATAATGTTATATTGAATCTAATAATAAGTGTGCTGGTAGGAAGGAGAGGAATTATCTAAGGTTGAGGTTGGGGGCTTGTCTGGATTTGATGATATATTGATGGGCCAGTTCCCATATCCTTAATTGTGAAGGGTTGTATATTGCTTTGTTCAGGGATTTGACCACCTTGGTTGTGTAACAGTTATTAAAGCCTCACAATTATGGGTTTCGGCATGTGCTGCTACAGGCTTATCTTTATTTTTCATTTTTGTGTCATGTCTATGACCATTCATTCATTCATTAGCTTTAAATTTGGCTTTATTTTTCTGAAATGGCTAATTTTAATCATTACCTAATGGATTTATAGAGATTTCTTATATATTTGATGTAGTTCAATCAATACTATAAACTTTTGACAAACTATTTCAAACCTGTGGTGGCGGGTTCAGTTTAGTAAAATGCCTCTTATCTTCCTTTCATTTTTTCTCCTTTCACTCAAATATTTTGTGTTAACTGCTCCATCCATCTCTTTCTTGGCCTCCCCTGCAGCCTTTTTCTAACATACGTCATTTCCAAGATTTTCTTTGGCATCCTCTCTTTTTCCATCCTCATTACATCTTCATACCAATTGTCTTGCTTCCTCTCCTTATCTCATGTACTGTATGTACTCCCTGTACCCAAACTCTTCCCCGGATAACTTTATTCCTAATCTTGTTTCTCCTCATGACAGCTAACATGGTTCTCACAAACTTCATTACCATGACCTCCACTTTCCTAGTTTCACTTACATTCAGTGTTCATGTTTTTGCAGCATTTGTGACAAAAGGTACAAAGTACGCCCTATACAATACTTCCTTGCACTTCAAAGGGACTTCCCTTCTTCATGGTAGGTCTCTTACACATCTATACTCTCATTAAATCCTCTTTACTTCCACCTCTCTCTTCAATCATGCTTCCAAGATATTTTAAATGTTGTACTAATCTCAGCTCTACTCTATCCAACCTTAGAGCTTTATTAGGCTTTACCCTATTCCTTGTCATTACCATCACTTAACACTTTGCCATGCTAAATGTCAATCCATTCTCTTACTTCCTCATTCCATTCTTGTAATTGTTCCTGTACTACCATCCCATCAATTCATCAGCAATCATCATGGTTCCTTTTTTCCTCCTGGAGTTTTCCTGCCACTTTGTTCATGAATATTTCCATTACCACTACAAATAGTAATGGTGAGAGTGCACTCACTTGCTTCACTCCATTTTTTATTTGGAACCACTCCGTCCTTCCATTCTGTCTTATAGTATTAACAACAAACATGTTGAAAAAGATGTCATAGGTGTTTGCACAAAAAGATAGTATTAACAACAAACATGTTGAAAAAGAATGTCATAGGTGTTTGCACAAAAAGATAAAATTAAAAAGTGTCAGCCAGTTAAAAGTAAATTTTACATCAAAATGATAAAAAAAAGTATATGTATTTTACTTTACTAAGTAATAGTGAACCATGGTTTCTTTCAGGGTTTAATTATCTACCTTTAATTTAAAAAAGTCATTTAGAAAATCCCAAACTCAATGTATAATCCACTAACTAAATTGTAAACTTTATCTTAGCAACATTAGACAACAAAGAAAAGTAAATGTGAGATATGGGGGATTTTCAAAAGAGCTTCTGACTGCTTAGTGCAATATATACTTGAAAAAATACAAGACTACATTATGAATATGTGTTGAACATTTAAAACTCCCTCCTGTTGAGTGTTGATAGAATGAAATCTAGGTCAGGTGATGGGTGGTAACAATGAAATTTTCTTGAAGAGGCTGCCATTACGACTTTGTGGTAGCAATGTAAAGTGTGAACTTTGTTCCTCTTTTCATTGTAAAAGCCATGTTTTGTTTGTTCTTTTCTGTGTTTCTATCCATACTTACTGTACCTTCTTCCAAATATCACCCAGAGTCCATTAATTGCTAAACAATACTCAAACGTTTTAAAATACAACATTTTTTCTTCAGTACCAAATTAGTCTAAAAAATAAATATTTTTTATACTAAAATGTGGAGGGACAGACAGCACACTTACCCTGGTGATACTAAGAGTAGAAATTGTTAACCATGATTTAGCCTAGTGCTTTATTCCAAATAGTCTTGTTACACTAAAAGTGATTTGCTAAGCCAATTTAAAAATATGTTTAAATTAATGAGCCTAATAGACCTAGGGACTTGTTTCTTCACATTTTATTTAATGCCTTAATAGTAGGGATGGTCCTTTGAATCCCTCAAATCCTTAGGAATAATCGAGCTTAGAAGATTCAAAAACATTTCAGATTTGAGAATCAAATCCATAAAAATTAGGGTTTTTCGATTTTTCAAAAGAAATTTGTTTTAGAGCTCTAAAACTAGAACAAAACTTAAACAGAACCAACTATAAATATAGAATGAACTCAACAACCAGACCTCAGACCAATAATTTAACACTTTACTTAAAGGATAAATGTTATATAATGAATAAATTATAAACCATAATGTTAACATTGAGTTACTATCTGTATTTTCTTTTATTCTATATGTTTATATTTCATCTTATATTAATCATTTTTTCCAAAATTTGGACTCTGGATTCAAAGGTAAATTAAATATTTGGATTTGAAAAATAGTGGATTCTACCCAACTCTTAAGTTTTTAGTTTGAACAAGATTGGATTTCACAGGAATACTATTCAAATAAGGCAGAATTATGTAAACTTTTTCAATGACGTTGAAGACAATGTGTGTAATTTGGCACACAATATTTAACATGTTTTGATGAAAACATCCCAATCCTTATTTAACTTGTTTCCACATGGTTTAAGGCACTATTCTCGAAATGGACTAGACTGCTGATGATGGGGAGATCGTGGTTTGATCTTGGCCAGGTGTACTAAGGGTAGTTTTTCCTGTATGATTTCTCACTATCTTTCTCTCTCCACACAGGTGTGGGTGTACTTTCTTTAAATTCAACTTTCCTCATCCTTAACTCATTAGCTTAATTAGTACATAAGTTTATAACCAAAATGGGTACTAAGACGTGGTGCTACAAAAATTTAACCTAACCTTTCGTGTGTATATAAATAAAGATTTCAAAACTTTTTTTAATAATTTTATCAGAGGGAATGGAATAACACTAAGAAAGTCTAGTAGAGGACCAAAATTTAATAATATTGTATTATGTTTTTAACAGATATTTTGCTTTCATAACTATTATAGAACTTAATTTTATTCAAACTTCAATTCGATTTCAGGAATATTTTCAAATATAAATTTAGAATCACTTTGCACAGGTTACAACCCAGTCGATGCAAGCATGACACTTTACATTATGTAGCCCCTTAGAGCAATACTAAAAATCTGGCTAATCAGCCAATTCGACAAATTTTCAAATGACTTTAAAAGTTTTTTAACAAAGTCTTAAATTAATAAGAATTTATTGAAATATTTTATGACAACGATGAATGATTCAATATAGGTTATATTTTTAGGTTTTAGTCCAATGTAATAAATCTCTATAAATAAGGTAACAGAATTATTCGTGCAGATTCAATATTAAATAAAAAATAGTTAATAACAATAAAACAATTATAGCTACATTTAACCATTTTTCTCAAGGCAGTGTGGGGTTTAAGGAGTGGACAAGTTAAACTAATTATTTAAAAATGTATACTTACGCTCACTGACTCATTGCATGGAGTTATAACTGGGTCCAAGGGAATAAACTCTGCCACTGGAGTGTTGGTCGGAACATATGTTATTTGGAATGGCGTATACGGGTTATTATGGGCGTCACCCATAAATGTGAACCACCTGCACAGTAAAAAATTGAGTTATATTCATTCTTAAGCAGGGTATTAACAAGCACTTTTGAAACAAGAGATTTTGTCAACAGCTTTCAAACTAACTTCACCAAGGAGAGCAACAGTGAAAATAAGACACGGTCATATTTTTTAATATCAGACTATTTTACCAGCCATGGTCAAACAACTCTTTATATTATGCTACTAATATTAAGACAATGGCCAAAGTAAACATTCTTCTCAGAAACCATTCCCCGCATGTGTCCACAGGAGTGCAGAATATGTCTGAATACGCGAATGAGATCCAGGGGAAATTGAAGCAGTGCTGGGGAAATTTGGGGCAGGGTAGAGTCTAACTATTTTGTTGACTTTTTAGTAAATTCTGGTTCTGATATGGTAGTTTCATTTGTATGAAAAACAAAGGTTGATGACACTCAACCCCTGACACTATCAGTATGTGCTGTGCCATAGTGGGGCAGTGGGTAAGCACCAAAAGTTGTGATGTCTAGGGGCTGAGAAAATGGGTCAGTTTTTTAGATAAGAAGTCGGAGGTTGGGATAAGGGGCAGAGGAAAAATCTAATAATTCAACCTGGCTAGTGGCGTAATTTAGAAATGAGTCATAAGTCACCTACCCTACCGCGGGTGTTTGGTAGCTATGGTGGGCAGGCGGGGGAGGGTAAGGAAGGGTGAGCGATGTTTTGTTTTAGTTTGAATTCAGTCACCTATTATATCACAACCTAATTACATGGCGATGTGTGTGCAGTTTATTTAAACTCGTGACATGCGTGTTGTAATAATTCTGTAGCCATGAAAATGTTGTTTTTGTGGACCTATTAAGGTTTGTACAGTGTACAATAGATAAATGTTTGTAAAAATTTAGATGGTTTAGTGAAACAAATGATTATGTCAACTTTTAAGAGCAAACAGGACATCAACTGAGCTTATTGTAAATGGCGTGGCAGATAGACTGATATCACATATCTAATAAACATCCCCAAGAAAAACCTAGAAGTAAGTATCAAGGGATTATTGCAAGTTTTGTAAAATGTAAATTATGTGATCAGGAAAAACTCATAAACGTGAATAGAGATAGTATTTGATTTCCCCTAGTGTGGTTGATAGTGATAAACATGGCAGTAGTGGCGAGTGTATGAAAAAATGAAAAGTCTATGAAAATCAACAATTAAACCAAGGCCTCTTGAAATTACATTCCATTGCCTCTTACTCTAAAGGTGTAAAATTAAATGTTGGTACAGGTAAACCTACTGATATCAATGAACAATTTATAACAATATGTAATACACACAAGGAAATGGGAAGGTTGCCATTTCTGAGAGACAACTAAATTTTATAAGGTAGGTAGGCCTACTATAAAAATAACATAAAAAATATATTTGAATTTAAAATTTCCAAACTATGTAGTAGGTAATAATCCTTATTCGCTTCAGCCTCTATAAAATATTCAATGTTTTATTTTGAGTGTTATGGTTTTTGGGGATTTTTTTTTATGAAAATGTTATGTTCTGGGGAAATATTGGACCTCTGAACATATTCTGCACCCCTGTGTGTTCACACAGACACACAACTCACTTCATAGGGGAGCAGCGACTGGCCCCCCAGTCTCCACACATGAGGTCTAGAGCCAGCTGGCCGGTGGAGGGCACAGACACTTGCTTGCACGAGTTGTATGTTCCACTAATGTAAGTGTCGGTCGCATACAGCTCTAAGGCATTCACAAACTCCTTGCCTGGAACAAACACACTTTAAAGTGTCACAGTTTGTCACATAATATGCTGCGTATTTTAAAGACATTACCTAAAAACATATACTACATGAATTAGTGGCACTTGTAACCTCCTGTTGACAACAGACTTAAGACAGATTGTCAATTTCCTCTTTGATATTATTTAATATAGTCAACTCTCCCTCCAACCCTATGAGAAATTAAATTAATTTAGGAGTAATAGTATAATCTTTGACCCCATTAGTTAAGGCCATTTAAACAACGATGTTTTATTGTGCCATTTTAATAGGTGTATAAATTACAAGCTATAAATAGTGATTCAATGATTTTAAATCATTACAGTTCACAAGTTAAAAAGGATCAAACTTGCTATTTCATTCTTTTTGCATATTTTTGTTTAAAAGTTTTGTATGGGGCAGAAATTTAGTATAACAGCTCGACATTTGTATGAGGTGTACACAATGAAATATTTAATTTATAATCTTATAAATATTTAATTGTGTGCACCTCATATAAACATCTCATTACGTCTACTAAATTTCAGCTGCATACATTAATTATTTTAGCTTCATTAATTTATCTCAACAATGGTATGCAAAAAGCATAAAATAACAAGTTTGGCCCTGTATAAATTGTGAATTGTAGTGATTTGAAATCATTGCATCACTATTTATAGTTTATAATTATACACTTGTTAAAATTGCCCAATAAAATTTTGGTGAGTGAATTAACTTATATCCATTAAGTGTGAATTTATATCTGGGTCATTCTCTTAAAAGTGCAATATTTGACACTGTTAGTATCTGGACCTTAATATTTCTATCTGATGTTGATGTAAACGTTTCCTTCAGCTGGCTTATCATCTCACTCTCTGCACTGACAATGACTGATATTTAAGATTCTTTGCTTGGACTCACTTGTGTAAAAATTGTACTCTTAATATTTTCACTTTCTGCAGTTTCTTTGAACACTAATTAGTTTTCAAAAGATGTTTTTTCTTGATTGTAGTACTGCCCAAAGTAACTAAACTATCATTTAATGATTTAATAGCTGTATGTTTAGCAAATGCTAGAATATCACAACTGTCTTCTGAAAAATCAGTGTTTTCTTAAGACTGGATATATTCAGCTTCAGACTGTTAATTATTAGGCATCTCACCTAGTTACAGCATTTTCTGGAAAGAGTTATCTCATTCATGGTGTAAAAGACCTAAGATTCTTTCTTACATTACTATGTCCTTTGCTACTCAATGTATTACAACACACACTAGAAAACAACTCATTTTTCTGTGTCACTTGTTAACACAAAAAAATATGTTTTGTACTTAAGACTGACAAAAACTACTTTATAAAAAATTAAACATCTACTAACACTAGGGATATACACATATTATATTTAAAACTTCAAATAGCAAGTTTTAATAAGAGTGAATAGTTGTTGGTTGGTCAGCCAAAGAGAAGAAATTAAAGGGGTGTCGCACCTTGGGTCAAAACATTTTAGGTGTTTCAAGCCTAAAGAAAATGTTAGGTGTTTTAAGCCTGGATAACATTTAAAGGGGCTTGAAACCTTGAGAACATTTAAAGGATTTAAAGCCTATGAAGTGTATGGTGTGGCCTTGGTCACGTATGAAGTATGACATGAACTAGGCAAAGGCGGGAGAAATCTAATGTGGTCCCAGGAAGAGACTTTTAACATGGCATTGGGAATCGCGTATCAGAGTGTAAAGGTAGATGGAACCCTTTTTTACTGAATCTAACATAATTCCTGAACCCATTTGCATCCCATCTTCAGATGTTCAAATGTTTCATAGTTATTAAGCTATAGTATAAATACATAATTTTTTTAGGGGAAAAATCCCGTTTGAGAAAATGTCCGCCAAAATATTGAGAAGTATTTTTTCCATACTTTTTTAATACAACCAATTAAAATCTCATATGAATGAGCTATTCAAGATTTTTCCAAAAACACATGAATCACTTCTATAGGTGCCCAGGTTAATGAAATATTCAATGTTAAAGTTAACAAGATGGTAACAAAATTGGTGGAAATCGCAACTTTTGTACCCCTATAACTTTTCAAATAAAAAAGATATTGACTTGAATTTTTTCAAAAGTCACATATCTCAAGTGTTTCTTTCAGCATGCAGAATTTAAAAAAATAATGTAAGGTTGAAAAGTGCATCTACATTGGTTGAATTGACATGGACTGCCCCATTTGCCACATTACAAAGAAATTGTGAAATTTGTGTTATTCATGTGAAAACAATATAGTTTGCATTACCGCAAATGCTAATTTTGATTGTCCTTACCAATGGGTCAAGGTTCATATCTCAGTTTGGTGTACTGGCCTGCAAAACATTTAAAACCTAACTGTTAACATTGTTTACCTTCCTTAGACTTCTCAACTTCAGTCACATTAATGAAGCGGCTCTGACTGGGGCTGCACGTCATGTCACACAAGTGTCGGGCCAGGTTTCGCATGCATGCTGGACAACGCTGGATGAAACCAGCAGCCATGGTAATGCTGGTGTCGAGGTTTTGCAGCTGCTTGGAGTCGCAGCATGTTGACACTGGTTCATCTGGGTGGAAATAAACATTTGTTGGTGTGCTCAGCTGTTTATGTTTCTAGTGTTTTAATAAAATCTAGATTTTATACCTAACATTTGTCCCATTTATGGAAAATTATAAACATAAATAATCTAAACGGATGTAATAGCCTTGTAACACCCAACATTTGAACATTTGCATTATATAAACCAATAATAAGAAATTCTTTGGCGCCATATTTAGAGAGTATGACACTATGTCCCAATTATGAAGAAATGTGAAGCGCCGTTTGTTTGGAAAGTGATTGAAGTAGACTATTAAAACATATTTTCAGATTAAACGCATTCCCCATGGGCTGCATCCAAGCCCCTTGTGTTTAACACTTTTATACCAATATCTGGCTCAGTCATAGTTACACAAAATTAAGTCCAGTTTATTTCTTGTTTTAAAGTAAAAGATCGGTGACCAATAAAAAGGCATTCTTTTTCGCAGCAAGTTGAATTTTATTGTTTTGCAGGGTGAAAGAGGTATAGCAATGATAATGTAATTACTTTCGCTAACAAAGATAACCTCACCTTTCCTGTAAAAGTTAATACTCTCTTCTAGCAACAGTAATTATGGTTGGTATTTTCTTGGTTTTCTGCCCTCACAATTTGTCCCAGACACAAGTAGGCCCAAATGAAAGATTGTAATGGATGATTACTTACTCACTCTATGGCATTAGGAACTCAAGTTCATTGCCACACCTACAAAAGTCACCTATCTCTATCTTGAGCTAGTTATATTCAGTTCACCTCATTACACCCTCTCTCTTTCAGGTCCATTCTAATATTATCCTCCCATCTATGACTGTCTTCCCAATTATCTCTTTCCATTGGATTTGCCAGTCAATACTCTGAAAACATTTCTAGATTTTCTTAGTTGCTGCATGTCCTGCCCACTTTAATCTACATGACTTAATTAACCTAACATCAACATTTAATTTTACTGTGTCTATAATTTTTAATAATAAATATAACTTTTTCTGACAGTACTATAATTTATTATGTGCACTTTTATTTACATAATTTAAAAAATACTGTTTCGAGTATTCCGCTGGCTCTCATAAATATTTGGAAAAATTTAAGATTTAAAATATTTTAATACTCTATTTAGTGATATTAAATATACATGGCGTTAAAACAGAACTTTAGGATCTCCAAGTATTCATTAAAATGAGTAAACCAATCGTAGTAAACAAAGGTCTGCAAACCAACTTACATAGAAATAAAGGTATTTGTCTTTCGGCAATGAAAATAAATTGGATACAAGATTAAATGTTATTTGGGTTTACATGGCGTAAATTTATCACCTCATCACTACAAAAGGTGTTCTATAATAAAATTTTGGTAAGAAGAATAGTTGAAGTTAGTTACTAAAACCATTTTAACATATTCATACATCAAGTAATGTTATCTGACATCACTTGATATTATCAATACATATAAAGTAAGACAAATAATATACTAAAATATTAGCAATGTTGGTTGCAAAGAAATATATATTTTCTCTACCGTTCTTCAAACCAAAATCAGGCCATACATGTTTATCTTCCATTTCCACACAAATGTCACGTCTTTGAATCAGAATCATGCATGCGCTTTGAAAATTTCCTGGCGTTATTCAAATTTTTATAATTTTTATAATTTTATATTATTTTTCTAGGAATTCTTATGTTTATCTAGCCTTTCGCCTTTTTTATTATAATCTTAAGTGGGTTTCTAAGTCTTAACCATATCTTTATAACTCCTTACTTAATTTAGAATGTTTTCTAAAATGATTTATGATGCCCCCAGGCACAACTTTCTTATAGATTTTTTAACTTTAAAATGAAATTAAAGAAGAATATTGCTAATTTGTGGCTTAGTTATCAATGTCTAGAAGAACAATATAACCCCTAAGTATGCCTCTTTTTCTTTCAAATTTAATTATCAAAGAACGTTGAAACTTCAAAAAAACGTTCAGGTCAACAGAGTCAAATGCGAAATATCTTTTCTTCAAATGAAAGTACAATCTTTAAACAAACAAGCTTACCAAACATACCTTGAACTTGCTAAATCACTTCATCCTATCTTATTTAGTGAAACCTTAGACATTATTAATTCCAAAGCTCAAAATACTATTTCTAATAAATATCCAATATTAAACAAAAAACTCAACACTATCTCAAAGTCAGGTAATTAAACCCAAGACCCACAATTCTAATGTTAAATTTTATCCCCGATATCTCAACCTATCAAAATTAAAACTGAACAACAATGATAAAGAAATCCTCCAATATGGCTATAAATTTAATTTAAAACAATCATCTATTAAACAAAAAGTACAATCTCTAATAATTGATAGTGAGGATGCTATTAATCAAATACCGTCTGATGAGAAAAATTTACTTAGAAACATGGTTACCAACCAAATACATAAAATTATTTCCAACCATACTAAACAAAAAAAAATACCCAACCAATCTAAAAACATCTTTATTCTCAAGCAAAAAATGAATGCCAATAACATAATTAATGTCAAAGCTGACAAAGGTAATACCATCGTCCTCATGGATAAAAATGATTATATTTCTAAAACAATAGAATTTATTCAGAAAAACAATATAACTGAACTAAAAACTCACCCAACCACAAAATACCAGAAGAACCTCAAGAACACAATGAGAGAAAACCCTTTAATAATACAACAGAAAGACATCTTCAGATTTCTCAACATGCACCCCCAAGCCCCCTCTTTTACATCTTTACCGAAGATTCATAAACCTAATATTCCTATACGTCCTTTGGCTAGTTACCAAAATGCCCCAGCATACAAACTTGCTAAGAAAATAGCAAAAGTACTATCTGACAATCTCAAACTCCCAAACAAATTCAATATCGAAAGTTCCATTCATTTAACCAAAAAACTCAAAGCTATTCCTATCACTAAAAACACCAAATTTATGTCACTGGATATTTCCAATCTCTACATCAACGTTCCTGTATCTGAAACAGTCAACATTATCAAAGACTCTCTAACTTGTTTGGATTTTAATAAGGACTACATTGACCAACTTTCCAGTCTTGTTCAAACAATCACCAATCAAAACTATTTTCAATTTAATAATAAATTCTATTCTCAAAACGATGAACTTGCAATGGGTTCCCCTATCTCATGTATCATGTCAGAAATATTTTTACAGAAATATGACCCTATCATCTTTAATAATCTGAATAATTTATTAAACATCAAATTTTATTGTAGATACATTGATGATATCTTAATTTTATACAATAACAACCTTATTCTCTCTGATATTTCCACATGTATCAACAACATTCACCCCAATCTAACTTTCCCAAGTGAGAATGAAAACAATGTCAGTATCAAATATCTTGACCTCAATATCTCTAAAAATTCTAATAACCAACTGGTCTACAAAATATACAGGAAACCTACCCACACTGATGCCATCATCCCATCTCTCACAAACTTGCTGCCTTTAATAGTCTTGTTCACCGATTATTAAGTATCCCATTCAATAAATTCAACTATAGAACTGAGCTTAACACCAATAAACTAATAGCCACTAATAACGGATATTCTCATTCTCTCATCTACAAAATCATAAACAAAAGAAAATAATCAAATCACATAATTTCTCAACCACCCTCACCAATATTAACCATAAATGTTCTCAGGAAAAGGGTGAATGGGTAAAATTCAATTACATCGGTCCCGAAACCCGCCACATTACTAACATTATCAAAAAGCAAGATCCCAACATCGCTTTTTCCACCAACAATACATTAAAGAAAAATATCTGTAATAGCAATTTAAATAAAAATGATAAATATAATTACAAAAATTGGAATTTATAAACTTACGTGTGAATTCAATAGCATTTACATTGGCCAGACCGGACGAAATTTCAAAGTACGTTATAAAGAACATATTTCAGATTTTATACACAATAGGACCAAATCTAAATTTGCTGACCATCTTAAAAATTCCAACCATCAACCTAAACCAATAGAACAATGTATGGTACCCCTCCACATCTCTCGCAGAGGCACCAAATTAAACATACAAGCCACTATATTTCAAAATAAATCTTTCATCAATGAACAATTGCAACAATCAAATCAAGTTCTAGTAAATTCATTAACTCATCTACCTGAAAATATTACAATCCTTTAACCCCTGTTTTTCCTGCTCTACCTTTTCCAGCGTAGGTAATGACCCGATCGAGCCGGTGTTGAGAAGATTTGTTTACCTTTCCCTCTTCCTATTTTTCCTTCTATATGTCTCTCCATCCTTGTTTATTTATACATTTTTAATTTCACTTTCATTGTTATAAGCCTTCCCCCACCACCAGGTTACACGATGTCACGTGCACTCTCGTTGCCATAACAACATTTCGATAGCTTTTGTTTATGTTCCCTCATTCTTGTCTATAACCTCTCACTAATTTAGTCTCAACATCGATGTCGTAACATTAACTTGTGTCCCGCACGCCGACTTTGGTAAGTTTGTTTACCTTTATAGTCCCCCTTTTTCACGTTTGTTATCTAGTTTTCGCTTTAAAGTTTTTGAATAGTCTTTAATTAATTTCATTTCATTTTGCAGGGCCATGAATATGGTATTTTATACCGAAACATGTCGGCCAGAATTTAATCGGCTTTTTTAAACGCTGATTACCTAACCCAAGGAGTATGGGACTGAACAACATTAAGTCTTGTATTCTCATTTATCATTGCTTTTCGCTCTAAAACCTATATCATACTATGTTTGCAATTTAAAAAGCCACTATTCTCTCAAAGTTTGATTCAATTTAAAAACAATCTCCATTATCTGGATTGTAACTGTGTGTACTCGTATAAGTTTTCGACCTGATATTAATTATTTTAATATGTTGTGTATGTGTTTATTTTAACTGATGGTCACCAATTGACTTACTAACTATTGTTATATGCATTGATTAATTTTAATATATCAATTTATTCACTTTTTATCTCACTTATCTCTTACGTGTTGTTTCTTTTGTAACGTGTTTTTCATTATTTAAATATAATCTTTATTAACCTAAGATTAATTTTTATATTTTTTTATTATTTTCCTAGGAATTCTTATGTTTATCTAGCCTTTCACCTTTTTATCATAATCTTAAGTGGGTTTTTAAGTCCTAACCATACGTTATTCAAATTGTTTGACAAATGTTTTCGACTCTTAAGACTGCTAAATCAATAATTGGTGATACATACACTAAACTCTTTAAGTATCTATATATATATAAAAAAAAGTGTAAAGGATTAAGGCAAGGGCACCGAGGAAAAAGGGGGGGGGGAAGGTTGCGACTGAACCTTTTCGACCCATCTATCTTCTATTAAATGTCTCATTGAGATGATGTCTGACAATTAGTGAAAAATGAGGTGGAGCCTCATCAAGTATAAGCCAAATATAGTGTCTTTTTCTAAGGGACACATCCCCCAATGAGTCAGGTAAAACATTCAGTAGAAAATTATGGTAGTGCGCATCATTTAGTCTGTTCGGCAAAACATGTGGTCCTATTAGTTCATGTCCTAATATAGCCAGCCAAACCTTTTTTGAATATTGAAGATGGTGTCCTGATTCGAGAATGGCATGAGGATTTTTGACTGCCCATACATGGTTATTATGAAAGTTCACAATGCCATCTCTAGTAAATAAAGCCTCATCAATAAAAATAAAGTCAGCTAGTTTTACTAGAAGCCATTGGTAAACCTCTAATCTTGATTGAGAATCAGGGGGGTGAGAGCCTGCACTCTAATATGATAATGTTCAATTCTAATATATGGGTAGAACAACTGTTCAAGAAGTATACTTCGGAGCATTATACTCCTGATCAGAGGTGCACTGATACCTTGAATAGCTGCCATTCTTATTACACCAGTTCTTGGATTCTGTTCCTCTCTGGTTAAAAAGAGCCATTTTGGATTTTCACAAATAATGTATGGAATTATATTGTGTGATTAGGTCAAGTTTTCTCGTAGAGGCGACATGTGGCAGCAGAATTTCCATTGGCATTGCCATAAATAAAATGCATGTCTGCCATTTATGCTTTAGAATAATAAGCTGTCATACTTAACACTCTCTGAACAACTCCCACAGCAAACAACTTTTGAGTAGTGTTCTTCTGGTCAGTGTCGACACAGGTGTGTTAGATAAACAAATGAAAGTCCAATGCTAACTCATATGTACATAAGTAAACATATGCAAGTTCAATATCTACAAATGGGGCTAGTAAAATTGATTACTAAAACCAAAATATTAAATTGCCTGTATCTTTGTGAGTTGGCTTGAAGATCTGATGTTTACTAGGACTTATTTTACTCATTTTAACAAGTACTACGAAACCCTAAAGTTCTGAACTGTTTGTTTTTTAACATCCTGTAGAGTGTCAAAGAACTAGTATAGACTCACATTGGTGGGAACACAAAATTAACATCAGGCTTATTGACTTATAGGCCTTCTTGACTTGCTAGTGATAGGAAGGATGGGGTTCATATCCCAGCTGGATGTTCTGAACTTTCCCTAAATGGTTTCCACCCTACCTCAACACAAATATAGGTACATTTCCTCTGAATTCTACCAACCTCTTCCCTTACACACTTGCATGAATATGACACTATATTTACTATAAGTGTTAAGCAATTCTATATACAATTTTCTTACAACAGAATAAATATTTTCATGTTAATGGCAAATTATACAAAATGTTTGTCAATAACTATTGCAGAGTGATTTTTTAATCACCCTCTATTTTCCAAGAACCATTACCATTATTACTTTCACCAATTTTGATTGTTATTATTATTAGCACCGCGTCTTACTACCCGTTCGGGTTATACGCACTTACGCTAATGTGTAATGGTAGGGTTATTGTGAGATGAAATGGAGGACCTACAGTTTAACGTGGAATCCGAACCACGGTGGAGGCCTGGCATTCTCCACATTCACAAGATGTCTTGTCAGAGGTGAAGGAAGGGGCAATCAGATAAATCTGTGCCGAGACCGAGGATTGAACCCTGGCCGCCAGCACAGAAGTCTGACACCTTACCCCTAGACTACCAGGTCACCTAAAAGTTAGTTAAGTCCCGACATTCCATGTAGGTGTGTTAAGACTTATGAGCAAGTGCCCTAATTATTCTCTTGCAGGTTTTAACAAGGACCCTTCCTGCCCACACGTCAGTAGACGAAGAATTGTGGGCTCAGTTTGGGCTAGTCTGAAACGCCACGATCGTTCAATTGAATTAAATCAATTGAAGTCAATCACTGTACAATGGCCAATTTCTTAGACATAGTATGGTAGGTCAACTGGCCCACAGTTCCCACTATGGCCACAAAAATATGAAAACAAGTCTGGCCTACATCAGGGTTACAAAAACAATGAATATAAATTAAGGTAGACCTATTTTACTGATGTTAAACAAATTTTTTTTTTTAGTTATCTTTTTATCACCATGTCTTACTACCCATTCGGATCATATACATATGTACTAATTACACTATGTGTTAGGGATGAGGAAGGTTGAATTAAGAGGTAGCACACCAGTTCATTTAAGTGGAGGGAAAGTGTAAAACCTGCTAGATTGATGTCTTGGACCAGGCAGCCACCAACGTGAGTCAAGAAAACATAATTAAATACTGCTAAGACTTTGAATCAAGTCAAGGTCTCCTAGATTTGTAGCAAAATCTCCAAAAGATACTAGCCATGAGGACATGACACGGTGCAAGGTTACAGAAATGTTTTTAGAATGTTGCTAAACCACCTCTAGTCTCATTTACCAACAAAAAATAATAATTTGTATAGCCAGACTTATCACTATTTTTTCCTACCAAATTCCCTGTGATTTTGGGATAATCCAGAAGGCATTATTATTTCCTTATATTTAATCAACCCTAGAGAAATATATTTATTTTTTCCAAAAATTGACTAATAAGAAATAAATCATTTAATCTGTATTTAAAACAAGCAAAGCTTAAACTTGCAGTAAAATGAACCAAATTCTCATTTATGTTCTAATATTTTATTTAGTTTTGTGTGTAATTTACCGTTTTCCTTGGTTTTATAAACACAGAAGATTTCCTGCGTTTTTTCTATATATAGTAGCCCTGATAACAGTGTACTTACCACCAGTGGATGGGAGCAGATGCGGACACCACTTTTGAAGAATGACTTTACCAATTTTGTCAAGTGGTTTTGCTGGTCCATCGTACAAACAGTTCTGTGAGTGACCAGTTGATGTATCAGTGTTACATTGCCCATACCATATGCAATGGTAATTTTCTGCAACAGCCGGCTGGAAATAATACAACAAAACTATACTATGTAACTCTGGACATGAACAGTGTGTTATCGGCCAGACCAGCGCAACAAGCTACCGGCCGGACCGGTCACAACAGCGCAACAAGCTACCGGCCGGACCGGTCACAACAGCGCAACAAGCTACCGGCCGGACCGGACACAACAGCGCAACAAGCTACCGGCCGGACCGGACACAACAGCGCAACAAGCTACCGGCCGGACCGGACACAACAGCGCAACAAGCTACCAGATAGTTTGGTCACAGAGCAACAAGTTACCAGATAGTTTGGTCACAGAGCAACAAGTTACCAGATAGTTTGGTCACAGAGCAACAAGTTACCAGATAGTTTGGTCACAGACCAACAAGTTACCAGATAGTTTGGTCACAAAGCAACAAGTTACCAGAGAGTTTGGTCACAGACCAGCAAGTTACCAGATAGTTTGGTCACAGACCAGCAAGTTACCAGATAGTTTGGTCACAGACCAGCAAGTTACCAGATAGTTTGGTCACAGAGCAGCAAGTTACCAGATAGTTTGGTCACAGAGCAGCAAGTTACCAGATAGTTTGGTCACAGAGCAACAAGTTACCAGAGAGTTTGGTCACAGAGCAACAAGTTACCAGAGAGTTTGGTCACAGAGCAACAAGTTACCAGAGAGTTTGGTCACAGAGCAACAAGTTACCAGAGAGTTTGGTCACAGAGCAACAAGTTACCAGAGAGTTTGGTCACAGACCAGCAAGTTACCAGATAGTTTGGTCACAGAGCAACAAGTTACCAGATAGTTTGGTCACAGAGCAGCAAGTTACCAGATAGTTTGGTCACAAAGCAGCTAGTCAAGGATTTTTCTTGACCTCACAGATCAAAGTCAAAACAAACATTGATTGCAACAGTAATAGAGGATGCTTTCTAAATATTAAGTAGACTTTAGAATAAACATCTCTCCATGCCATGGTTCCATTATTTCCTACAAATACTAAAAGCAATAAAAGGGTGTAACATACTGAACTGTCAATTCTTTGTTCTATTACGTAGGTAAGACAATGAGTCAGTTTTATTCAATAAACTGATTACCAAAATAGAATTTATTAGATTAAAATACATGCACTAGGTATCTAAAGACCAGTAGGGATATTAAAATATGTATTAAATTAAATGTATAAAAGAAACAGACTTCATTGAAATGGTAGAAGAGAAATTAATAAAATAGTGCATGTTATCTATATTTTAATTCATTTTATTCTACAATCCATGTTGAAATATAACACCTAGATTTTAAAAATGAACTTAGGACCTTGGGGTTAGAACAGTAATGTACCACCACTGTACTATTTTCCTTTGCTAAGAGTCATAACTTTCATTTGAAAAATAATTGTGAAGAGCAAATAATCTGTGTCAAATCTTTTTTCAATTTAATATATTTTAACATTAATTTTATCGATATTAGTTAGCAGCAAATTCTTACACTGGTTTTTAAACAGTTCTATAAGCTAAATAAACAATATGGTGCACCAGACAGACTTTTTCTCCCTGTTATCCTAAAATAGAGATTTTAACTAAAAGCTAAAATATGATTTGTGATAAAATAATATAAATTGTTGCATAAACACTCCAAAGCGCATAAATAAAATATGTATCATTACAGAAACAGTGAGAAAAGAGGAATATCTTTGCTCAGCAAATAGTATAACAATCTATTTGTTTTCAAAACGAATCATGAAATAATAATGTATATGCTTATAACTTAGAAACTAATGTTTTTATGAAAATATATTCAAACTACATTTTTAATAGTAAGCCTACAACTATGCGTTGATAAGTTATTTCATATCTCAAATAGTTGCAAAGATATAATCAAAATTGAAAATGTCCTCTTATTTAGTAAGTACACTTCAAATCATTTTCATAGGAAAACCAGCGTTCCCATTTTGTGTGATGTTAAACAATGCCTTGATACAAAATCATCAAAATCTTTAAAACAAGTTTTAAAAATAGATTTTTTTTCTCGGTTTGCTCTTCAGTAAGCTACCCTTAAATTTAAGGTTTGATATCTAATTCCAAAACTCCTTGGAGGATCCCTATGAAAACTCTAAATACCAAGTTCTAGCCTGATCAATAAAATGAATTTGGCTAAGGGCAGAGATAAATACATAGACAGATGGACATACAGGTGGGCATGTGAAACCACTTTCAGTTTCAGGGGGTTATGAAACGTCGACATTTATCAACATCTCGAGTTAGGTTTTTTTGTGGATCACAATAATTCTTTCTTCAGGGGATCGAGAGAAAGTAAAATACATGCTATATACACACAAAAAAATATATTTAATAGTCATTTTCAGAGACTATGTTTGTCTTTACTTAACTAGTTTTTTTATCATTTTGACTTTGTAACCAGTTATTTTATCAATGACTCAAATTGATATGACAAATCTACATTTTAAATGGCAAAACTTGTGTTCTCAAAATTAAAACACTGGAGTGCTGGCATAATGTGTGCACAGGAAGAGATGTGCAGAGCTGCACATTATTTTTTTATAGCTAGCAAGCACAAAGAAAGTGAGTAATGTAACAATGATAGAGCCGTGAATCACATAATAGGTCTGTGAAAGATACCTAACTAATAGCTCAGAACCCTCAACTTTATGAAAATGCATATGGTGAAATTAACTGGAATCTTACTCATGGTGAGCCCCTCATACCCAGACAGCTTTCCACATCATGTTAAGATAATAAACTATTGTAATTTTTTTTAATCCACCCTCAGTTTTATTACCTGTTCGGGTTATCAAAATTTAACTATTAAGGGACCATCTCATCACTAAATTATGTGTAACATTATGTTTTTAATTTTTAAGTTTTTATGTATGTAAAATTTACTAACTAAATAAAAGCTTTTAACAAATAATATAGAAGAGTGCCTAGTTTAATGATAATGGACATGGTGTCTACTCAACTTGACCAATGAAATCTCCGACCTTTTCCCTGATTTTCCCTGACTATTTCCTAAAATTCCAGACTAAAAAAGTATGTCACATCCTTCCAACTCTCCCCCTTCATCCCCCCTCGTTTTTCTATTAATCTTTTTTTATGAATAAATGCCAGGCCTCCACCGTGGTTCGGATTCCACGTTAAACTGTAGGTCCTCCATTTTATCTCACAATCACCCTACCAATACACATTAGCGTAAGTGTGTATAACCCGAACAGGTAGTAAGACACGGTGCTAATAATAATAATAATAATAATAATAATAATATTTTTTATGAATAATAATAAGAAGTTTTATAAATTGAGTAATATTTTTTAATTTGTATTAAAGTTGTTTACTAGGAATTAAAAATATATTACACAGCTAACAAAAAAATGACATAATTTAATGATTTAATGGTTATCATATTTGACATTGAGTAAAATATAATTTTCTCGGATTTTAATTGTGATTTACCAAATTCCTGACTTATTCCCGGCTAATTCCCGTTTTCCCTGATTTTCCCGGATGGTAGAGACCCTGAATGAATAATATTTGAAAATATCCAGAAAAATTCCAACTATAACTTAATTGGCACCAAAGTTTATAAGAAAAATGTTAAGTAATATTAATTGGATTTTCTATCAATTTCAATAAAGATTTCAAATAATGTAGAATTGTCTTAGAAGTAAATTTTTCGCACAGATTAGTAAAAAAAACACAGATGATTACTTTTAATGACATAGTTATTGCCACAAGTTTCTCCTTGTTTATATAAGACTCGTGGTGATCCAAGGTGGTGTGCCAGGTGGTCCGTACATGGGAATGAATAGTATGTCACGATTGTATTTGCTCTATCCAATAATCTATCAAAGTTAGAAATTTAAGTTTTCAAAAATATGTAATCAATAATCTAACCTCAAATCATGTTTACTAAACTATCATCCAAAGACTTTCCAATTATCCATTAAAAAAATGTCAATTTTCAAAAATTACCCAATAATAAACAATTCTTTATCTGAGGGTTTCAATCAAAACACGCCAACAGAATTGTTTTCAAGTCATGGGGTACATAAAATGTAACTCATCATAATCTCGAGGTCAAAATTTTTCACAATTACAATCTTTTATCTCATTATTATAAAGTAAAAAGTGAAATAAATCAAAGAGTACAATAATGACAAGCTAACACCACTAAGTTAACTATACTTTTTTTCACAAGTACAGCCCAATTTTCATAGGAAGAGCCGAAATTAAGACTAGTTTGAAAAACACTACTTGAGTGAAACCAGGCCCTGAGGCACAGATACTATTGTAAATTTCAAATGACCAATAAAAGTGTACTAATAATTTTTAAGAAAATGGGTGACATTAGATTTTATATATATTAATTATATTTTATAAATTTGCTGTAGCGTATAAAATAGACTTGCTGGCAATTTATCATAACTATGGTAGGTATTTTCTCTTTACTTTATCTGATGTCCAGTTTTATTTCATTTCAAACTTTAAGAATTGATGTTATTTAGGATATAAATAATGTACAAGGTGTATTTCTAGAGCTATTTGAATAATTTATGTGTATATCTTTTTATTTAAATAAAGATACATTATGATATTAGTCAAAATCCCAAAATGGGACAATTTCAGTCCCCATGGGGGAAAGGTTAATAAATAATGTATTTTAGTAAAATGGTGTGTGTATATTTCCAGTCCCTTCTTTCCTTCCATATATAATTAATAATTTATTACATAATAATGGTTAAAACATATTTAATATGATTTTTTCTGACCATTATGACAATTTGGTCACTCACTGTCTTCACCTTGAAACCCATATGATCTCATGGAAATTAAACAAATTAAAAATAAATATCAAAACATACTGGATTGCATTGTCAAAGCACAGTGAACAATAAACAACAGTTTAAAAAGAGAAAACCATGTTAAAAGTGTTTTTTTAATTAATCACACTCGTCCCTGAAGTAAACCACAAAAGGTTGCAAAAATGTAAAACAAACGTCATTTCATTATCACGCGCTGGTAAAGCATCGGAAGAGTTACTCTAGTCTCCATGTTTTTTTTTGTGGTTTATCATCACAATCAATCTACCAATGCGATTTTTCAATTTCTACAGAAAATATCAATTCAGGTAAAATATGTATTTGCCGGGAAAAAAATGTGATTTGGTTTACACGTTTCTATCCGAAAACTAACCTCAAACTGAAACGAGAGCTTAGTGCCTTGTTTTTCCACTTGTCCATAAAATGAATAAATAAAAATATGGTCACGGGCAAACCGGTGAAGTTACCGTCTTGCTTTTAGCATTGCCATATTGTCTATTTACAGATTCCCATAGCAAGTTTATGGAAAAACATACTTTGAGCTTACATTCATTATTAAATTCACTTGGTTTTTCTTTAAAACTATTTCATAATAGCTTTAGTAAAACTAGAGAGTTTTCATAAATATGAAAGAAAAATGCACAGGCCTATTTATTTCGAATAGGTATATTAACAAATAAAACTAAATTAAAAGTAGTTTTAATATAATGAAAATAGAATTTGATAAAAATTATATTCAAAAATAATAGTTCAATGACGATTTTTAAGAATATCCGATTTTACTTTTAATATAGGTATCAGAGATTATAATGGGTCTCAAAAAACTGTTCTTTAAAAATACAGCTCTCGCTAGATAGATTTTAAATACTGTAGGCCTATTAAACACATTTTTACTTCCTTTCCAATATTTTGGAGAATGCTTATGTATGATGTCATCAATCATGTTGTCTTAATCCTCCAGACACCTGTATTAACTTTAACGGTCAAAACAGTTTTTTTATACATTTAAGTAGCTTTTTCTGACTTATTAGAGAAAAAGCAACAGCTTCTGTTGAATAAGACTAATCTAACACACTGCTTATGCATCACATTCCAAATGATTTTTTTTTAAAGTTTTTTTGGCTTTCTAATGATTTTGACATGAATTTCCTTTTTTTTTTTTTGCAACCTTTGTTCCAAAATGATTTTTTTCTAAATATAAAAACATGAAATTAAGCTCACCGTTTTTATGTTACTATTCCTGAATATATTGGCATGGCTTTACACAAACTAAGTATTTCACAAGTGTTTAAGATTTTATTGTAAACTTTTGCAATGTAAATAGTTGCCAAACTTTAAAATGTGTAAATTTTAGAATATACAGTAGCCCCATGGCTTCTTTGGTGCTGACTGATAGCTTTGAAAAGTTACCAGACCAAATTATGTATCCCTACGCCGAACCATATGATCTACAAAAACATGTGTTTAGCAGCTGTCACTTCTGGCGGTCAAAATTTAGGTATATACCTAAATGTTGATTGTCAGAAGTCAGCTGTTAGCTGTCAGCTGTCAGTCACCACCAAAGAAGTCATGGGGATACTGTACCTGTTATTAATGTATAAAAATTATTATATTCTATTTTTTACACTTTGCAAAATAAATAATCTAACACCACTGCTTAAGTATAACATTCCAAATGATTTTTTACATTTTTTGCCTCTTTAATGAGCATGACCTGGTTGTCCTTTCTTGCAACCTTTGTTCAGAAATTATTTATTTTTAATATAATAACATTAAATTCAGCTCTGCCACATATATTTCATTATATCTGAATATATTCTGGATTTAATGCCATGGTAAAACGATTAACCATTGGCGCTTTAGTTTATCTCTATACGCTCAAGTATATTGTCCCATTTTGTGATTTTGACCCTTATAAATAGTATAAAATGTAAAAATATATTAATAAATTATGTCAAAGAAAATAATAAAAATTCTTACAAAAGTTAACAAGTGTTCGATGTAGTAGCCACACAAATATTCAAGTTGCTTCAAATATGTATTTATATTAAAATGATTATGAGCAATAAGCACCTTGTAAAACAACAGCCTATGTTTCATAAAATAAACTACACCAAAGTAATTTTCGTATTGTTTGAAACTACCAAAGTGCAGGAAAGTTAAACCTACCAGAAAAATAAGATTGTGATTCTGCAATTAAAAACACAGCTTAGGGGACTTCCATTATAGTAAAAACAGGGTAGAAATTAATATATTCTTGTAGTGACCCCCACCCTCCCCAAAAAAATAGTTTTTTTATACAAACAAAATGTATATGGTTTTAATTATAGTTCAAACAATATCAAAATTAAGGTCTAGTACAAATTAGGGTGCTGTGTTACCATCAAAAGCCCTTCAGATAGCTTCTAGAGGCGTTTAATATTTAGAATTTTTTCTAGCCTTCAGAAGTTAGGGGGTTATGCTACCATAAACACTTTATAGAGCTTCCAGAGGTGTTTAAATAAATAGATTTTTCCTAGCCTCTCCGGTAATTAGGGAGCTAGAGAGGAATAAAATCCTGATAAAAATGGAGCACCACATAAAGCTAAATTAGAGGTGTAGAAACATGATCTCAAAAGTATTTGAAATATAAGGTTCTCTGTACACTGAATATCTTGACAGTCCTTGAACCAGCACATAGAAATAATAAAGCTTTAAATAAAGCATGAGTCAAAAAGGTTAAAATGCTAGTTTATCATAAACTAATGCTAAAATTCTCATTATTAATCCCAACTGTATTAAAGTAGATACAGCAATTTTGTCTTCAAATCATATTCATAATTAGCCCCTAAACCTGATATAGTGTTATTCTAAAGATCGATGATAAAATTAAATTAATATCTATTAAAGACAATGCTAAATTAAATCGAATTAATAAATACATGCTTGCAGTAACCAAAGTTGAAGAATGAACGAAAGCAGATACAGGAGTCAGGGCTGCCTGACTCCCTGTTTATCATTTAGAATTTTTTATAGCCTTCAGCAAGATAGTGTGAGTGCATGTGTGCACACATGCATGTGCACGTACGTGTGTGTGTGTGTGTGTGTGTGTGTGTGTGTGT
>CABEEJ010000160.1:217862-272028 GCA_901482245.1 Timema douglasi
TGTGTGTGTGTGTGTATTGGTGTACAGAAATCCATATTTACCTGACTTGAGCCCATATTATATTATTAGCACCGCGTCTTACTACCCGTTCGGGTCATACGCAATTAAGCTATTGTGTAATGGTAGGGTGATTTGAGATGAAATGAAGGACCTATAGTTTAACGTGGAATCCGAACCACGGTGGAGGCCTGGCATTCCTCACATTCACAAGATGTCTTGTCAGAGATGAAGGAAGGGTTTGGTAATCAGATAAATCTGTGCCGAGACAGAGGATTGAACCCCAGCCGCCAGCACAGAAGTCTGATACCTTACCCCTAGACCACCAGGTCACCATCCCCATATTATAAATGATAAGAATGATTTTAAAAATTAATGGGAAGATTTATGTAATGGAAGATATATTAGGCTTACTTAATGAATATTTTACACAGACTGATAACATACAGTTCTTGCTAAATAATTTTATTCTATAGTAAACACTCATTCTTCTGAATATGCATCACTTTGTAAATAGATGATCAAGCTAAGTTGTCATAACATATATTTAGAGTAAAAACATATAATTTATTTAAATAAGATTCAAGACATTTCTCTAACCTTGGCAGCCAAATATGACTTTACTTAGCACCGTCTCTTACTACCCATTCAGGTTATACGCTTAAGTACTAATTACACTAATTGGCTAGGAAATGGGAAGGTTGAATATGTAGGAAGTGAACCCGCATTTGTGTGGAGAAAAAATGGAAAACTATTAAGAAAATATTGCCTCAAATTCACCCGAACGAGATTTGAACATCGATCTCCTTGCCCTCGGCAGTCTGGCTCAACACGAAACAAGCATGTTAACCAACTATGCCACCGAGGCGGGTGTGTAGCATTTTCCCTGCTTAGTTACAAAAATGTTTGATTTCTACCCTATTTTCCTCACAACCTTAAATTCACCAACATTTATGGGTTTTCCGTATTCCCCTTACTATGGCCATCCTGTTTATAGTCTGCAGACCAGCCATAGTAGAGTAGTTGGCTAACGCGCTTGTCGTGTTGAGCTCGACTGCTGAGGACGGGGAGATCGAGATTCGAATCTCGGTCAGGTGAACTGGGTGTGGTTTTTCCTAAATGGTTTTCCACTCTCCCTCCACACAAATGCGGGTTCACTTCCTCTAATTAAACCTTCCCAATTCCTAATCCATTAGCGTAATTAGTACTTAAACAGGGTGTCTACTCAGAGGAACAAACATTCGTTACTTTTTGGTGACCTTTTTTGACCACAAAATACCTTCAGGGGCGTATAGCCCAAACGGTCAGTAAGACTCGGTGCAAAAAAAATTCCTTCGGTAAACGGTCGAAAATTATATTGTACATCGGGCCTGATATTATAATAAAAAAACACCTTGAAGTAGGGCAGAGGTTAGTTCCAAATGCTTCTTACCTTTTCCATGAATTTTCACTCCATTCAACCCACTGTGGCTTATATCAAATTTCGATTTATAAAATGTGCAATAAGCCTTATAATGATCATCTTCAAAAGGGCGCAACCACTGAGTATTTATTTTCTTCAACAGTCAGCCAAAACTCTTTGAACGAACATTTATCAGGCATCTTTTAACAGATTAGCCTAAACTTATCACATAAAATCTTTGAATGCCCCCCCAAAACAATTATGGATTTTTTTCGCAACACGTGATTAAAAAATAATTTAGGCCTAATATTTTATGTGCCCATTAGACAAAAAAAATTATTTTTAAAATTGGTAAATTTCAACTGTTTTGAATGAATGGTCTTTAAAATTAAATGAATTATGTCAAGGATTTAATATTAACACTAATAATATTATTTTTTATTTTATAAAAAATATACCATATTTCATTGCGAAAACTATTGTTATTTGCTGCCAACGTTAATTTGAAATTATAATATACATTTTACACCACCTTCAAATTGCAGTCGGATCACTGAAAGCGTTAAAAATTGATAATTGCCACCAACATCTTGATACAGATCCACAACACAGATGAACGCCCGGTTTCTGTAGAAAATGTCCTGGTATTCACTCGAAAACCATTATTTGTAGACACACACACACAGCATAATGTACTCACACACCCCACGAGACAAGTAGCACCCCAAATTAAAATTTAATACAAGATGGCGAAATTTAACCTTGTCATTGGAATCACAAACAAAACAATTAGGCAACTTCCTACTGGTGCATGCCATCATGTGTAGTGGATAGCGAGCGCTATCTTTGAAGAATTCGCGTTGTTACGATGTGCGGGAAATTCAAACTAAATTATTTTTGTGACTTTATGACCAAAATATTAAAAATTTGTGACTTTTTCGTGACTTGTGACCTTTTTTGTAATTAGTGCCTTTTTCGTGACTTTCGTGACCCAGTAGACACCCTGTTAAAGCGTATAACCCGAACGGGTAGTAACACATGGTGCTAAGTATTATTATTATTATTATTATTATTATTATTATAGTCTGCAGATACAATGGAACTCAATGCTCTGAAGGGCATAAACAGGGTGGCCATAGTCAGAGAAAATATGGAAAACCTGCAAATGTTGGCGAATTTATGGAAGTGGAGAAAATATGGGAAAGATCAAGGAATTTTGTAATTAATCAGGGAAAACACTATTTGGCTGCCTAGGGTAGGTAGGCCTATATATAATCTGTTGAGCTAAATAAAAAGTAATCATTTCCTACTAATGTGTGTTTTATTGTGTGCTCTCATTGCTTAAAGGTTAATCAATTATTTGAATAGAATGTACAGGCCTACTCTGTTTAATCTGAATGGTAGCAAGTTTACCTTAATTATTTGCACTCTTATAGGCTACCTAAATTAATCAAGGAGGATAAGTTTGCTCTTCTCAGAGTGAACAGCAAATCCACACATAGTTGCTACTAATACAATCAAGACACAGTACATCACATTCTAGGCAAGTCTTTTGAAAGATGATAATACTGAAACATAATTTGTGGATATTTTTATAGCATTGTTGTTCATGGTTTGGTTCCGTCTATCTAACTAGATGGAAAATGTATCACTTGAGAATTGGACATGTTCTTTTTCAATAAGCGATTGCCTGGATTATCTAAAGTAAGTAGCCTATTATATCCAGCACAATAGGCCAAGCATAGTAACATAAATCATATGCAAAATCATCTTTTTTAACTTTAAGTTATGTACATAGCAAGTATTAAGACCTAGACCCCAGCACTGGTTGTAGCTTCCACAGATATGGACCTTAGATGGGTGATATTTTACAAGAACTTGACTGTACTATTGGTTATTATACATGCAAGATCCCAAAACCTGCTCTACAGTCTACATTAACATGACCAATGAAACAAAACTCGGGGCAATGAATTTGTGTTGTTGAGAAGGTCAGATTTACAGAATGGTTCTGAATTGTGTACCTTTATTTACATAGTGAGTTTATCAGAGTTGAAATCGATAGCTAGTACGATATTTAGATTTATTCACAAAAGGGGTTTATAAGACACTAAAAGTTCTTGTTTACGAGTTAGATGCTGCATTGCTAGGTTAGTCAAGATCTCCTCGGCAAGTGTGTGACACAGTCTATGGGTCAGGCTATCTTTTTATTATGTTTAGTTCCTAGTTACACGATTTTATGCATGCAACACATGAACTTGAGGGAACATGTGTAATGTCATGCTAGGAACACTGATAAAACACCCTAATTATATTAAACTAGGGTTATACAACCCAATGCTAACCAAGCAGTTAAAGTTATTCTAATATATGACCATTTCAGCTTTAGCAATATTGGTGTACATACAAAGCCCAAATCTATTTGTTAGCGGTGCACCTGTATCCTTTTGTCTTGAGACTACACGTTCTAGTCTAGAAATTTAGAATATTTATTTATTCATCCATCCTTACTTTATATCCTGAGAACTGGACTAACTCATGACCTATGTTACATTGTTTCTCTACCCCTGCTAATTTGCTAGTTTATTCAATTTACAATCTTATTAATTTATTTAGTATTGATTATAGCTCCTAATCTAAGTGTCCCTATTTGCTTATCTTCTGATTTTATCCTACTAGTTGGTCTGTCCCGGGTATTTTACGCCCCCAGTACCCTGCCTCGTCGCTTCCAGATCTAGTAGTCCCTGGATCAGTGCGAGCCTCAGTGAGGGCAATCATCCCCTATGCAACACCTTAGGAGGCACCCTACTGGAAATTTTTCTCCACCTATCTCCAGCTCAGAGACTAGAGATTAAGGAACTGGTATATACTGTGCTTAATTCATTAAATATGTATGCCTATCAAGTTTACTAGAAGTATAAACACCTTGTATCTGTGGGCAGGTGGTATAGTTTGCCGGTGATGCGGAGGTCCAGGGTTTAACCGCAGCCGGGTGTAGTGAGGGTAATCTTTCCTACATAGTTTGCCACTCTCCCTCCAAGTAAATGTGTGCACATTTCTTCCAAATTCTACCTTCATCATTCTTACCTCATTAATTTATCTAAACATGAAGGTCCAGACATGAAATAGACACAGAGCAAAAGCATTTTGGGAATAGTATATTAAAGGAGTATGAAGATTGACAATTTTTGTTGTCATATTACACTATGTAAATTATGTTTCATCAATATTTATTATTTAGCACCGCGTCTTACTACCCGTTCGGGTTATACGCTTTAAGTACTAACTAAGCTAATGGATTAGGAATTGGGAAGGTTGAATTAGAGGAAGTGAACCTGCATTTGTGTGGAGGGGAAGTGAAAAACCATTTAGGAAAAACCACCCCCAGTTCACCCGACCGAGATTCGAACCACAATCTCCCCGTCCTAAGCGGTTGAGCTCAACACGACTAGCGTGTTAGTCAACTATGCCACCAAGGTGGGTTTTCATCAATAATTGATGCACATAATTAAAGTATAAACTTTACAATACTCACAAAGAGTGTATATAATTTTAAAATTAACCCAAGGCTCACCAAAACCATACAAAAAGTTTGGCCGTAGTTATCACAAATGGGAACCTTGCAACTTAATTCAAATACATCTGATATTTTAGCTCAAAATAATATATATTTTAGTGAAGAGTAATTAGAAGAGTGTAAAACCCAAAAGGGTGGTAAGGCACAGTGCAAAATAAAATAAAAAATGATAAAAGGGATAGTAACCATTATATAGAGCAGTGTTTTTCAACCTGTGGGTTGCGACCCCCAGGGGGGCCGCAAATGCTTTATAGGGAGGAGGGGGGGGGTCGTGGTCGCAAGCCAGGTAAAATAAAAAGCAAGTGTAGGTCCTACACTACAATAAAAATACAGCTATTTCAGAGAAAAGTTTATTTTTAAATAAAGGTTCTACAATCTACACTGCATTAAAGATACAACAATAATTTCAGTGAGAAGGCTGTGCCTGTTTATTGTTTAATAATTTGTAGAATCAAGGTTCTATTTTTGAGACGTAAATAACCAAATCATTTTCTAATTGGAGTCTATTTCTCTTCTTAGTTTGTATGTTCACCATTGAAGAGAAAGTTAGTTTACATAGGTAGGAAGTGGCAAATTGCACTAATAATCTCAAAGCTTCCTTTGTCAGCTCTGGATATTCTTTTCTCTTCTTCTAGAAGACATCAATCTTTTGTGAATTAAATTCCATTTTAAGCATGCCATCAGCTGCAACATCTTAAATATTTTCTTTCATCTTCGTGGTCAGCTCAGCCAGTTGTAATGACATATCCAAAAAAAGATTTTGTATCCATCTATGGCCATTGTCAGAGTTCAGTTCTGGAAAGTAACTTAATAATATTTTTTCCAACTCATGCAAGTTCTGTATCATGCAAGGAATGTGAGAACTTACTAATGATTGGTCCTTTGCAATTTCTTCAACAATCTTCTGAACGCAAGGGAAAGACTCATACATCAATTTTTGTAGAGACGTTGACCACAAACTAAGTTTTGTGAGGAATCTTTTGACTTTATCCTTGGCTGTTAGAATATTTTCTTCTTTCCCTTGGAGGATCTTGTTTGAAATATTTAGGTGGTTAAAAAGATCAGCAAGAAATTCTCATTTTAATAGCCAAACCGGGTCACAAAAGTAATTCGCATATTCAGATTTATGATCTTGTAAGAACAATAACAATTCAGCTTTTAGTCTCAGAACTCGTGTTAATACATTTCCTTTTGATAGCCATCTGACCTCTGTATGATAAAGGAGATTTATATGGAGCGATCCCATGTCTTCACAAATGATTCCTAACAGTCGAGTTTTCAAAGTTTTACCTTTAATAAAGTTCACAACTTTGATCCCCTCTTTCAGTACATCATTCAAATCAGAAGGTAAAACCTTGGCTGCCAGAGCTTACTGATGAAGAAAGCAGTGTGTCCATGAAACATTTGGCCTTATTGATTTTAATTTCACAACAAGCCCGCTTTGATTGCCAGTCATAGCTTTAGCGCCATCGCTACAAATAGAGATACATTTTGTCCAATCAATCTCGTAGCCGCAAGTGCTTTATAAAAACGTGTCATACAAATACTGGCCAGTAGTGTTCGTAGGTAGTGCTTTTCAAAATAAAATGTCTTCATTTATACTTTCATCTGCTTTAAAGCACACAAATACCACAAGTTGAGCACAATCTGCAACATCAGTCGACTCATCAAACTGCAGAGCAAAATGTGGGCAACTGTATGCGGCTTCCCAGCTTTAACGACTCCGTATGCGACTCTGTAGCTAGCTAATAACGCTTTTTCATTGACATTGGATACCTAAAATAAGATAAAAAATATATAACTTTAATAAATATTGATATAATAGTAAAATTCATATTAGAGTTTAATTATTGTAGATGTATTAAATGAAAAATAATTTGGATATTAAAGTTAGATTAATTCTTTGGGTAATATTGAAAAATCTTTATCTTTAGATATGTGTGGAATTTCAAATAGATAAGTATTTCTCAAAACCTTAACAACAAACGATTGAATTTATTGGAATGCCAAATTTTTATTTTCCTAAATAATTATTAAATTTAAAAAATTAAGATTGCTAAATTTCTTATGAAAGGCCTCACATAATATTGTTTTTAAACAACAAATAATACTAGTTTATTACCTGAATCATAGTAGTTTGCTGATGGTTAAAGATTTTCAGCTTCTGTTCGAAGAAATGTAACAGTTTATCAGCATCCTTGTTATGTTTAGTTGATGGCTTCATACTTTCACGTGATAATACTTCACCAAAAATTACACATCGAGGTTTATTGTTCATGACAGTAAAACCATATTTCAAATAATTATCATAGTCTTTTTTTTTTAGTTTTGACTCACTTCCACTACTACCACTTGTACTAGACATGGAGGGCTGTGCAGATCTTTTTAGAAATTTATCCATTACGACCGTACACACTGGTGTACTCTGACCACTGACAAAGGACTGTTCCTATACGGCCGCTGGCTGTTGACCTTCAACAATCTGTGCGCGCACTCCCCCTCCCCGCCCAACAGCGCCAAATATGTCTTATTTGAAATCACTGATATAATTTTATTATGCCCAGGGGGTCACTAGAACTTTTTACTTGTAAAGGGGTCACATATTCAAGAAGGTTGAAAAACACTGATATTGCAAATATTTATTTTATAACCAAAATACAGTACCAATATTTTGTTTCCAATTTAAAAACAAATTTATAAAGAAAATCATAAAATATTTTTTCATAGTTAGCTTGTTTCAACAAAATAGTAAAATTACCTACCTTAGAAACAGGATATTTGCTGGCAATATTGATTTTTTAAAAAGGGCTGATATAATATAATGAGCTAGAGCAGTGGTTCCCAACCTTTTTCAAACTGCGTACCCCCAGCTGGCTTGGTTCCTTTCCGTGTACCCCCTACCCCAAATCCTTCAGCCATCACTCCCCTCACCCCTACCCTCAATTTTTTTCACCCATTACAGATTCGGAAAATTTCTCCAAAAAAGGTATATGTTGAATTAAAATAAATTGTCTATTTTTTCATTATATAATTTTTTATTTTTAAAGTAAGCAAACAAATTAACACAAAGATTGTAAGAATGAAAAGTTAATGTTATATTTGGGACTGGATAGAGTTACATAGTTTTGAAAAATTAGGCTCAAAAGAGGATAAATACAATCTCAAATCCAAAGCAGCATCTAATTTGATTCTATATTTATTTTTTATATAATTATACAAAGAAAATGCCCGCTCAACAAGCTCTGTGCTAGCAAAGGGCAACAAAACCATTATGGCTTTTCTAGTAAGTTCATTGTATTTGTTACCACGACGAGTCCAAAAGATGACTAGGTTCACCATTCCAACATTGAAGAGGTTCTTCAGAGTGGTATCTGATGCGAGCTCTAGCAACTTCTTTTCAGGAATCGACAATGAAGCCGGTTCAAAATACTCTTTTTTGAAAGGATTAGACATCCACCGATCTCCCATTTCTGGCTTTGAAAAATAATTTTAAAACGAGGATTTTAATTCTTCCAGGTGCTCAATTATCTTATCACCAAGTTAAATTTAGCTCTGCTTGTGACAAGAAATCGTGAAGCATTTCGAACACTTCAGGCTGTCCTTTTTTAATGTGCTTTGCCCAAAAATCTAATTTTTTTCCAATTTTGTCGACAATTTGAAAAATGTTACAATTTTTTCAAGTGAAAGATAGAGTTTATTAATCTGGTGGAAAATGTCACTCAGGTATGCAAGGCTTTGTAACCATTCAAAAGTATGAATCCTGGATCCAATATTTTTAAAAGGATGCTCTTCCAAAAAAAGGGCTACCTCGTGTCGAAGTTCAAACAGCCGCGTCAGGACTTTACCCCATGACAACCACCTAACTTCGGTGTGCAAAAGCAAAGTGTTGTGAATGATGTCCATGTCTTCACACAGTAATTTAAATAACCTGGAGTCGGTAGGATTTGCCTTGATAAAGTTGACAACTTTGACCGCTTCATCAAGAACGTTTTTCAAATCTGGAGGCAAAGGTTTCGACGCGAGAGCTGGCTGTGAATACAGCAGTGCGTCCATTTCATTTTTGAGGCGACTTCTGCCACGCGTGCACAAAGACCTGAGTAGCAACCTTTCATGGATTTTCCTCCATTTGTGGTGAACCCAATGCATTTTGACCATTGAATTCCTTTTTCAACAAAATAGTGATAAATTGCTTCTAATACGTCTTTACCAATCGTACGGCCCTTCAATGGGTGACAAATAAGGATATTCTCTTCGAATTCTAAGTCTTTCAAGTACTTAACAATTACAAGTAGCACAGAATATTGTGCAACGTCGGTACTTTTGTCAACTTGAATAGAAAAAAAATCACAATCTTTGACGTGACTTATGATTGTGCTCTCTCAACATCGTCTGACATGTCCCGTATTCTTCGAGACACCGTGTTATTTGAGAGAGGTATTAAGCTCATTTTATGAGCACTTTCCTCTCCAAGCATGCATCTGACAGCATCTTTGAGGCACGGTGAAATTAAATTTTCACCAATGGTGTGGTTTTTACCTCGTCTCGCAATACAATAGCTAATGTAGTAGGAGGCCTCGGTGGCTTTGAATTAATCACTTTTGGTGGATTCAAAATATGTTTTAACGTTTACAGAACTCTGAAGTTCCAACTGTCGAAAAAACGTGGCATCTTTATCTTTGCGCTCGGGATGTTTGATATGTAAATGGCGTATGAGCAAAGAAGGCTTCATTGAACCATTGCTTAATACTTGCCCACATACAACACAGAGGGGATTAGGGCAATCCTCTTCTCCTATACATGAAAACCCGTAGTTAATGTAGCTGTCCAAGTATCTTCTTTTTTTGGTTATTATTCCCTCTGAAGAAGAATAAGAAGAAACTGCAGTTTGTTTACTCACATGCTCTGGCACTGGTTCTTGTATCTGTTGTAGTGTCGTATTGTTAGTCCAATCAGTGTCGAATGATATGCACGGTACTTCATTTAGTGTTTCAGTCAACTTCCGCTTCCACACAGATCCAGTTTTTAGCCACTGATCCATAGCGTCAATCATGTGATTAGTAGGTAATTGGTGGAAAAATTGACGTATGATTGTAGCAATAACACGCATACGACTCAATACAAACACCCACAGCAAAAGTTAAACACAACACTAATTTATTCTTTGTTTTTATGCACAACCTGGCACGCGTCAACTATCAAATCTATAAGACCAAGGAAGGCTGAGCCGCGAGTAAAGAAAGCGCCAATCCTGAGCGGTGGGATGTTGGCGAGGTGTTGGGTGCGGGTAGGAAGAAGGAAGGCCGATCCTTCCAGCGGACGCAACCCCTTGACCCTTCTCAGCGGCGTGGATGATATGGAGGCCAATATTACAAATGACAATATTAGTAAAAACTTCTACCTACATTTTAAAATTATTTTTCATTTTTTTAATTCTTATTTTTTGCTGGTGGCCGCCATTACCGTTTTCTTTTCACATACCCCCTAACGGCCTCTCGCATACCCCGTAGGGTACACGTACCTCCGGTTGGGAACCGCTGAGCTGGAGAATACCTTAAAGCAATCCCCCAAACTAAAATTTATCATTTTATAAGGCAGAAAAAACCGTCTATAACAATCTAATTTATGAATCAAATAGCCATAAGCTATTATTTATGCTTTTTAGTGAGGATTACTCCATCTAGATATCATATTCTGAAAATTGAAAAATGACACCTGGAAACAGGAATCGAACCCGGCACCTTTGGCTTAGTACACCAATGCTCTTACCACAGAGCTATCCAGAATTCGTCGTGCCCAAGGTCATTCTTCAATCATATTTTATTTAAGGCACGTCCATCATAGACTCTGCTGTTGTAGAAAACACACATGTTCAATCTTTCCAGCAATTAGGGGGGTGCTGTAATGATATGGAATTATACATCCCAATAATTTACTATTCACATCTATATTCAAAATTATGATATTTTAAATGAGACCAGATAGTAAGATTTATTTGTGTTAAGTTCTTAAGTTACAAAATATGGCGACATCCTCCTACGTCTGTTTAAAAAAAAAACAGTTTTGTGAACAGAAACGCACCTAGATAACCACACCTTTTTTCTTTTATGAAGAGTCAAGAAGGAAATATCGCTTGATATACCCCTTCAGGGTATGCATCTCTTCACTTTCCTTCCAGACAAGGAGCCGTGTAGGTTGAGTCTATGACATCTTAATCTGTGTTCTAAATCTCACGTGTCTGGAATTATTATGCATATAACGCAATAGTCGGGCTTTAATTAAAATCTACAACGTGTTAAATAACTAGCAAAAAACTGTACATCTACTTAAAATTAAAATAAACTATAAAACACCAGAACTTTTTAATTAATAAAATAAGATATCCCTTTTTAATTATTATAATACAGAACAAAAGGAAGATATTATTATGATTATGAAGGTACTTTATGGAGGTGCTTTATGAAGATGCTTGATGAAGATGATTAATTTTGATAGACTTGGAAGGTTAGCTTAAGTTAGAATGAATAAGATTGTAACTATCAACACACAAAATACGTTGATCAAATATACTATCACCCTTAATTGTTCTTGATTAACTTGGCAAAAGATACACAATTGAGCAACTTTGCAAGGAAATAACTAAGCATAGTTGTGTTTATCAATTTTTTTTATTTTAACTGAATTTTAATAGATTATTATTATTATCAGCAATGCGTCTTACTACCCATTCAGGTTACATGCACTTACGCTAATGTCTAATGGTAGGGTGATTCTAGAGATGAAATGGAGGACCTACAGTTTAACGTGGAATCTGAACCACGATGAAGGCCTGGCATTCCACACATTCACAAGTTGTGAAATTTTAATAGACTTTGAAGGTTAGGTTAAGGGGGTCACCTATGTAAGCGATAAACTGACATACTGACATTCATTTCTAACACAATATTTAATCAACGATGAGTTTAAAAAAGATATCGTTTACACGAAAATTAAATTAAATTAAATTATTCCAACATGGCGGTTTTTCCTTATTACCCTTATATTTTGAGTTTTATTAATAGAAAAACAATTTATTGTGTGTGAGCATATTTGAGGAGCTAGGAAACTAGAAACGATTAATAAGGGCCCTATATTTAACCTTTCCTTAACTAACATATTGATTTTTTATTGGCTCAAAATATTACATTTTAAGACATTTGAAAATTATTTTTGTAGTTTGAGTCAAAGCTGTTATTTTGCTACCAGATAGTTTCACCACCAGACCATTCACTTGGTTGGAAGAGAGGCAAAGAAGAAAATGATTAGCATTTTCCTCTATAATATGTGCATGTGCTCTCTTAGTGAGCATTTACTTGTGTTGGGATAGCCTGGAACAAATATGCCTCCCTCTTGTGCACATGTATTCCTGGCGTAATGGCTTATAATTAACTAACAATCAAACACTGTATCAGTAAAAAAAATTCCAATCAATTTGACTTCAATGAAGTCTTTATTTTTTATTCTTTTAGTTTCAAAATGATTGTAGCATTTAAATGGGTTTGTTTATATGGGGACCTCTATGCAAGTATTAAATTAGTTTTAAGTCAGGTACTAAGCTGTAATATCGGAAGAAATTCTGATGCTACATTCCAAATTTTAGAAAAAATAGTAATTAAATTGGTCAACTTACATTTTGTCAAAAATTTCTTATACTCTTCAAATATATGTTTACCTTATTCTAATTACCTCATAATTCAAAATGAAAATTAATAAAAAAATTAATTTACTAGTACCTCTATATATAGCACAAACAAATTTTTTAAATTTAAATTAAAATTCTTCAATTTGTGGATGGATAGTGAAAAAAAGAATTTCTACTTATAGGGCAAGTTCAGAAATTTGTTTTCATACCTCCCCATATTGGAGTTTTTAACATTTACACAATTAAAAAAACTCTGCAGGTAGATTTAACCCTATCTAAATTGTTTTAGCATTTATGTTATATGCCTATGTACTAAAAACATTAATAAGTTAGAGATTAAGAAGAGTTCATTGAGAGGAAGTGTACCCATTTTTGCATTAAGGAAAAGTGGAAAACCATTTAGGAAAAACTTCAGTAGATCCGAATGGCATCAAACCCCAATCTCCCTGTATTCAATAGTCTAGTCTATTACTAGAGTAGCACCATGCAGACACTGAAGTATGAATCTAAGGTATTGTAATAGGCCTACTTGTTAGCACCTGGAGAAATTATATGTCAACATTTCTTTCAGTTGAAAAATAACCATAACAATACAACTATTTTATTTTATGCATTAAACAGCAGAACACCTGCACCAACATCATAATGATCAGTTTAGTGGGATTTTTGCGGCATCAACATTCAAATTTTAATAAAAACCGGCATCATAAATTGTTATTAAATTTTCCTCAACTTCCATCTCTTTGAATATGAACTCATTTGATATTATTCCCATTTCGGATTAATTTAAGTGTAAAAAACCTTAAATATTTTAATTACAATCAGTCTCCAAAACTTACACTGAAAAATGGTACATTTTACCACTTATTTGGAGATAATTTCCTATTTCATAATAATTAAAATTTCCCACCATTAATATAATTCAAGTTAATGAATAATTTAAGAATAAAAAACACATTACATTCACATTTGTTAGGAAATCTTCTCACACTCCTGGATGATCATTTATTTATTTTTTATATTGTTTACAGGTCAAATTCACAAAATGGGACAATTTGCTGAGTAAAAGGAGAAATTAAAGTATCAATAAGCAACCTTCTTACCATGGAATTAAATCCAGAATATATTCAAGAATAGTGAAATATATGTAGCCAAGCTTAATTTTTGGTTTTTTAGTTTAAAAAACAAATTCTGAACAAGGGGTTATAAAATAACTCTGTCATGCTCATTAAAGAAACTAAAAAACACAAGATTTTATGGAATGTTATACAAAACGAGTGTATCTATTAGGTGTATTTATTTTCTATGCATAAAAGATATAAGATATTAAATTAAAAATAATAATAATAACAGGTATATTCTAAAATGTACACTACTTTTCAAGTTTTGTAGCTATATATTTTGCAAAAGTTTTATATAAAATCTTCAACACACCAATGAGAAACATTTGAACCATGGAATTAAATACATATTGTATCCAGGAATTGTGAAATATATGTAGCTGAGCTGAATTTTGTGTCTAGATTTTTTTTAATCTTAAAAGTTATGTTGCAAAAAATAACAATTCGGTCACTCGTCAAAAGTTTTAATTTTGCCTATTATTAATTATTTATTCTAAAGGAAAACCTAATGCATTTAATAATGTATATAATTTCAAAATATCTTTTTTCTTGAACCTGCTACATGAACTTGTTAATGAACAATTCGGTCATGCTAAAATTAAGCAAATAATAAGGACCAAATTGTCCATTTTAGACATTGTGTAAACTAGATTCAAAACAAGGCCCTACACTATAGTTTCAGTTTGAGAATAGTTGTCAGATTATTATTATTATTATTATTATTAGCACCGCATCTTACTACCCGTTCGGGTTATACGCATTTACGCTAATGTGTAATGGTAGGGTGATTGTGAGATGAAATGGAGGACCTACAGTTTAACATGGAATCCGAACCACGGCGGAGGCCTGGCATTCCTCACATTCACAAGATGTCTTGTTAGAGGTGAAGGAAGGGTTTGGTAATCAGATAAATCTGTGCCGGGACCAAGTATTGAACCCCGGCCGCCAGCACACAAGTCTGACACCTTACTCCTAGACCGCCAGGTCACCTACTAGTTGTCAGATTGATACGTGTGTTTAAGATCTCATTTTTCACCACACTATAATAAGTCTGAGTAATCAAAGTGACCGAATTGTCATAATTAAGGTACTCAACATTTATTACCTGCATTAATGGTATTTTCTGTGTTAATTAAAAAAAAAAGATGGTATTTATATCACAAATTTGTAAACAACCAACATGGCAACTTCAGTGACAATATCTGGCTAAACGAGTGTGGTCTTATTGTAATGCCGTCCATTTTACATTTTTGACGCCTTTTATGATGTACTTCAGGGACAATTCTTATTAATTAAAAACCACAGTTTTAATATTTTTTTTCTGTTTTTAAACTATCATTTATTGTTTAGTATATTATTTTATTGACAATGAAATCCAAAATTTGTTTATTTTTACAAAAAATAATTATTTGTTTTCCATAGATCATGTGTTTGAAGGTAGGGACAGTGACCAAATTGTCATTTTGGTCGGATCTTTTTAAATAGTTTGTAGATATTATGTGGTAAAAAAAATTTATAGAAAGAAGGAATAGAAACCCAACATGTGACTTAAAAAAAATATGATTTTCCCCACTAAGGGGACTTAAATTGTCCCATTTGTAAATTTGACCCTTATAATGATGCTATTTTGTTCATTGTCCCCCACCCCTATTGTAAATACTTGTAAAACAGAATATTCTCTTTCTCCCCCTCCCTCTCTCTCTTTCCCCCTTCTTTCTGAAGCCTAATAAAAGCATCATGCAACCAAAGGAAAGAAAAAATATTCCAGAACGATTTATTTTTTTTAACCATATAACAGGAAGAAAGCTCCCTTCTTCACTCTAATTGCAACCTTACTATAAAACAGTCTGCGAAACATTACCATCCCATTTTACACTAGACTTCCAACCTTACTGTGAAATGGTCTGTGATATGTTACTCTCTAATTCTTGTTTGATCCATAAACTTACAATAGAAGGGTCCAAGAAAAATCAATCTCTTTAATTTTCACTTGGTCCACAATCTTACAGAAGAACAGTCTGTGACATGCTAATTTATCAGCTTTAAACTGTAATAAAATAAAAATATAATTTTAGGTCACATGTTCTTATGGTTTAGTAAAGATAAGTTTATTCAAAAGAACTGTATTAACATATAAATAATATTAAAACCTGACCTCTGTCATCATCACGCTGGGTTCCCAAAGAAGATTCATACAAGTCACTCCACAGCTCGACTAACTCTCAACAACTCCCTCCCCTCTCCCATTGGAGTCATCTTAACAAAGTGGCACTCAACGTTGGATCTAACTACAAATACTGGTACACCCCTTCCCAAGAAGATTATTACAAGTGACTCCACAGATCTGCAATAACACTCAACAACTCCTCCAAAAGTTTCTCCTTACAACGTGACTCGACAACAACTCACACTACCCCAAAAAAGAATCTTACAAGTGGCTTTGACAACGCGCGGCTCCCAACACAAGATCCAGAAAGACAGCTCTACTACAAGCTTTAAGATTTCTGAAATTTACCGCGCAATAAAATTATTACTACCAATTCTAATAAATATTTACAAATCGGCATAAGTGTATAATAAAGTGTTATTATGATGTGAATCATCTGAGAACCTTTAATAATGAAACATGTTTGTCATTGGGAGCGTTTTCACAAATGTCCAGCTGATATTGCTGTTTATGACCCAAGTATTTTTGAGCTCCTGATATTGTGGCTGGTTACAAGTGTTTATGATACCAAAACTCTACCCCAACCACCATTTTTATTGATGAAAGACAACTTCATTTTTACACCCCATCTTGGTCAGAATCACTTGATACCAAGACATAACCAATTGATTATGTTGTTTTGCGAACTGAGAGTGTGAAGTTGTGTTACAAAGCTGCAAGGTCCCGTTTCAGAAACCTTTTGACTAAACAAGTGTATATGTAACTTATGCCTTTTGAAAATGTGTTACATTTCTAATAATGTGTTAATTCCTTACTAAGTCACATGAAAAGGTGAGTAGCTGTTAAAACTTTTAAACAATTTTGAAACTTAGATTGGCATGGGATTTTGTGATTATAGAAGGCTATTTCAGTTATGTAAAAGCAGCAATTTCCAGTACAACTTTAAAAAAACATGTGAACTGTAGTAATATTGTGACACTAAAGATAAGAAAATGTTACTACAGTACTTTGCATATTTAATTACAATTTTAATTTTTTAAATAAATGTATACATGATGTCTACTCAACTTGACCAATAAAATCCCGACCTTTACCTCGAATTCCCCTGATCGTTTCCTAAATAAAAGTATGTCACATTCTTCTAACTCGTACCCCCACTTTCATTTTTATATTAATCTTTTTTTATGGCTACTAATAAGTTTTAAAATTTAAATAAACTTTCTTATTTAATTTGTATTAACAATGTTTACTAGGAATTAAAAATACATTACACAGCTACGAAAAAATGACAGTTTGAATCACATTATAACATACCGATTTAATGATTATTGTATTTCATATTTTCAGAAAAACAACAGTTTTCTGGATTTTTAATGTAATTTACTAAATTCCATACTTATTCCAGTTTCTTCCCAAACACTTCAAATTCCCAGCTAATTCCCATTTTCCCTGATTTTATCGAATGGTAAACACCCTGTATATAGTTATTTGAACTTTTACTTAAGTGGTTTCAATATTATTCCTTATATTTGGTGAGGTATTTCAGAGTATCTACCTGAGCTAAAGTAAGTTAATTTAAAGATATTAAACAATTTTATTACAATTAATAGCTTAATTTCATAAAAATTTGGTATAAAATTAAGTGAGTGGCTGTGGATATTTATCAGGGGGTTCATGCAATTCAGATGTTTGTGAAAGGGGTTCGCGAGTCGAGAAAAATTGGAAACCACTGATCAAGGCCACAGCCTACTTTGTTGCATAGCAATGCTTTCATCCATATTGATTCACTCTGAATTTAAAATATATTTGTGCTGTTGGCATCATACAGCCACAACTGTGTCTCCAGTGGCTGTGATATCAATGATAGCTTTTAGTAGTAGTCAATGATATTCACACGCCCATAATAGACTGCCTTAAAATATGAGTGATGAATGACCCTGAGCACAGAACAAACCCTGAATAGTTCAACGGTTGAGCAATGGTACGCTAAGCCAAAGGTCTCGGGTTTGATTTTAGTGTTCAGGTGTCAATTTTTGATTTATTCGATTAATTTAATTATAATTGTTTATGTGAAGATTACTTACCAGTTAAAATGCATCCAGAAACTTTTTGGGTTTGCTTTTTATGATTCCATATTTATGAAGTGTTACTTAACTCTATAGTTACCTGGATAAAATAAATCCAAAGAGGGGCAATTTAATTATAAGAGGGTGGAGGGGGTAGCCTCAATTCAGATACCAATGATATCAACTAAGGTAGGACAGCATTTTATTCTTTTTTAACCAGTAATTATTGTTTGTCTATCACATAGATTCCTGGGATCATGTGAACCACCAGTGGTTCTAAGACCATGTTACTGACTATATTGACCATAATGCATCATAATTTCAAGTTTGGTTAAACGTTATAATTGAATACAACCAAGCTAGCTGTAAACCTGTTGATTGGAATTTGTGTGGGTTATCCGACAGTTAACAGCAAGCATTCCTCTTTACCTAGAGGTAAGTTTTGAACTTTTCTTTGCTATCGTTCCTTGTATGTGGGGACCAGTGGGGAAGAGGAGGGGAGTGAAGGAGTACAAAGAAGAGTAGCAGTTACAAAGTAGGGCTACAACATAGCCGTTGGAATTTAAAGATGTGTGGCCTGACAGCAATCAATACTTTCCCACCGACCAATGTGGCCACCTTAAGTTGGATTCACACATGAAGCTAGGCTACACTATGCTATGCCATGCTATACTATGTTTTAAGATCGCTGGTCAAGTATTTAAATGAACCAGTTCACACATCAAGCTATGACGTGTTGTTATGCTGCGGTATGCTAGTGAAATTGTGAACAGGTGCTTTTTAAATCTTCCTTGCACTACATTTTGTGCTGTGCATGCGCACAATGGACAGTTACCTACCTCTTTCTATCTAATCACACATAATCAGTGTGGCTGTGAAATGTGAGCTATTTTGAAGAGTATGTATGTGGGTTTCTTTTGAATATTGTGTTGTGTTGTTGGATAATCATTCCAGAAAATTGTTAAATTCACCTAAAGAAAACCTCTTACATCATATACCATGTACCCTCAACCATTTAGTTTCGTCATCTACCACTGCTGCTAGCAACAACAACCCTTCCTATTCCTCACTATGGCTTCCAGAATAATCTAAAAAGCACTTTAGATTATCACTGATACACTTTAAATTGCAAAAGGCCATGTGGCCTCTCAGACCCAAAATACTCTACTTAACCTTTCAAAGAATAGTTTAGTACAGTTCAATGTGTGAAACAAAAGAGAAAAAATGTTGCACAGCTTGGTGTAGCATAGCATAGTGTAGCTTTGTGTGTGAATCCAGCATAAAGCTTGGTGGCTTAATTTTTTTATTATTAACATAAAAATATAAATAATATGATTAAATGTAGTAAAGTTTTAGTGTATTAGGTTTTTTAAGTTCACAATTCTTTGCCTTTTGTTTTTAATCAATTTTGTTGTTTAGTTAATTGAGTTTATCTAAAAGGGGATAACCTAAATGAGGTTCTGTGTGAAAGATTTATTAATGTTAATTCACTAAAAGATCTACAATCTAGACTATTTTGGTTAAAGGTAATTTGAAATGAGAACATCCATTTGCAAGTTTTGATTTTACTATGGAAAAAAGTAAGATGGTCAAGGTGTGGTTGATTTAGACGTTTAGCATTGGTCGATACCGTGTCAAACAAATTAGTGGAGCAAATATGTTATAATTTGGGAATGGGAATTAGATTTGGTCTTTGTATATGGATTGGCGAGATTTTCTGTGTCTAATATTAATTAATAAAGACTTATGTAAAAAAATACTTTATAAAAGGAATCATTAGCATTCTTGAACTGGATAGTCAAAACCCTCTGAAATAGCTATTTTTAATTTGTTCATCGATCCACACTATGTATGGTTTGTTTAAATTCAGCCTTAGTTCTGGTTTAAGATAAGAGCAATATGTCTTGATAAATATAAAGAGCCATCACGTAAGAATAGCGTAAAAATCCTTATTTGTGAAAGTTTCAATTGGCAATGCTTGTCATTAGTTGTCCTATGAATAATCTAGTTTTTTTTAATACAATCGATTAGTCCTGAAAATATATAATTTTTAGTCATTCCGTGTAGAATATAGGGTTCATCTTCAAAAGGTTTGTCAAAGAGATAACCAAGGGTGTGGTAACCTTGGTCTCAATATTTATGAGTATAGGTTCAGTTAAAAACCTAAACATAATTACTGAAATAAACCTTACTCTAAATTTTAAAATAACTTAACTCTATTGCATAATTACCTGTAAGAAGAATGCGACATTTATCAGAAAAGAAATTACGAGCCAATTTTTTCTCGGGTCACCCATCATACATGAAGTTGTCAAAGATTGGCCTCGAAATAGGCCTAAACAGTTAAATAGATTAAGTATATCAATAGAAATAATTTGAAGACTCAAAGCCTTCAACAGTAGGTACTACGAAAACTGATACAAGTGAATCATTGATAATAATGACACAAATAACGACGTAATCTTAACGAAAGGAATTTCAAGAATGACATACGATATACGATCTACTTTAAACGTAATACTTCAAGTTGTAAGATGACACAAAAAAACATAGATAATAAAGAATGACCCACTGTCAAGGTGTGATTAGGGTATGGCAAGCAAGATAGAATATAATGGAATAAGTAGCGCGTTCTAGCAAATAGTTTCAAAACTAAGTTACTTTATGTATCCACCATTTCTGAAAGCAGTTCAAGCAGGCAAAATAAATAAGAATGTGTTGAATATATTTTAGGATCTTCTTTTATAAAATAATTTAAATTTTATGTTGATATTATAATAAAAAAATAAGGTTTATCTACTACCGTGAAGAGATATATCACAACTAATTATTTTGACAAATTATGTACTCTTTGGTTTATATTTCCCTGACTATCCCTCATAAAACAGATGACAAAATTTAAGGCAAAAATCATATTTATGCGGAAGTGTATCTAATGGCTTATAGTGCATAGCACATAGTGCACAAGCAATTAAAACACAATATTTTCAATCATGATATTTAAAATCAATAAATAATGCACATCACAAAAAAAGTATTTAAATTGAACTTCTAACTCGTTATACAGGTACTTAAAAATAGACGGACCTTGTATCAGCCAATGAGAATTGTAGTAAAGGCTCTAGACAATTAAACATCAGTCTACGTAGAAAACGAAAAATAGCTCATGTATTTTATGTTTGAAATAGCTTATGGATGTTTCATAAAGCTATGAATCTACCATTTATAAGAGAATCCACTTCTAAATTGCATTACATTACAAAAGCAATTTTAATCGAATATTTGTACATAACTAGCTGTTCAAGATATTACTTTAATGAACAGCTCACCTTTGTTCACATTTTAAGTAACATGTACATTATATTTATAGACGTACGATGAAGATGTAAACAGATTATTATTGAGGTTAATATATAAGACTATTATTGAGGTTAGGAGACGGCCACGTATGAACTCTCTCGAATGAATTCAATGAAAACTGAGAAACTATTACCAAAAAAACCCATCATTACTGTAAAAAATAAATCAGCCACTGCCTTAGTTCAGGGACAATTAAATTAGGCAGTATCCTACAGTAATGTTGAGTCACAAGAACTAAGAAAATAAATATAACATACCTCATAACGTGATTTTATTTATTAATTCTAAATTAGGAAGCTCTTAACAAACGGTTGTATGTGCATACATTTTGTAAATAACTGATATTTTAATTTCAACTGAACCTAAAGAAAAACATTTTAAAATCGTGTGTGTACTTTTTGTTGCTGTAACAATGGGGAATAGATAGTATTTATTAATATTTCATTTTAAATAAAACAGCTGACTTGTAAATAATTTGTAGGCTACATTTATAAGTTCATTTTTTATTTGTGAAACTGTTTAAATTTACAATTGTAAAAGATTCACTTTGAACTTGTTTATTTGTAAATTGTAACGTTGTAGTTTTATGAAACAGGCCCAATGGTAGCCATACTGGTTTGCTATTTACGAATTGTCTTTGTTTTAGCGTGAATAAAACTATACATGTAAAGATAGTAATGCATTTTTTTTTAGCGTAATTAATTATATTTGTATATTTGGTTCAAAATAAAAGGGAAATGTAACATTTTGAATTCTGACACTAAGAAATAGGTCTACCATAATATTCATGACAGTAATAAAATCAAAACCAGATAAAAATCAAATTTGATTTAATAGTAAAGAAACCTCTTATTTTAAGTTAATTTCAAGTATCAAAATATACACTTTTTGGTTAACTTTTTTTTTTAATGAAACCTTTGTTTAAGTATTTTAGATACTTTATAAAGTACCTAGTGCAAGAGGTTACGCTATTTATTCTATTAATAAAGGACATTCAGTTAAAGTCAAACATTAAACACCAAGTTAAATTAATTATACAACAATGTATTTTTATGGACTATGTAATGTTCACTATGCACTATTTACTATTGTTATGCGTTCATATAATCTCAACCAAGGCAAATATAGGAACCATATATTTATATATATATATATATATTGCGCTGGTAGTAGTATAAACTTGCAACGCAAAGGTAAATAATATCATTGCCGAAATACAAAATTAAGTATTAGTTAGGGATGTACCACAAATGTTTAAACATCCTCTTATTATAGTAATGTATATACTCAAATCAAGTAAATAGCTTCTCGGTAGGAATTAAGAGGTAATATACATAAGTACACTCTACTCCTGATGGGCCATTAGGGGAAGAATAACGAAATACGTGAGCACAGTCCCCAAGCACTCAACAGGATATACTAAGTGACTATATAATATGTAGTTGTGGTTTTATTGATCCTAACGCTTTCTTAAATCAAACAAAAATCAAGAACAAGGTAAAAAAACTTTTTAAATAAACAGCTCATTACACACCTTAGTAGTCCCTATATTTCTTTTTTTTAGGGTCACCATGGTGATGAGCCATTTCATTTTTTGTATCTTGTATTTTTGAAAATCACTTCAATATAGTATTGTTATTTCTCATTTATAAATCATGACAAAGGGCCAACTTTTAACACTATCCTGTGTTTAACCTGCAGAAGTCTGCCCTACAACTTTAGAAGTTATACAAATCGATTTTTCATTTCAAACATTGGTCAAATCAGTTAAGTGACCCATTCCAGTAAATTTAATAATGACTTTAATTATTGATGAGTATCATAGACAGGATTAATTTGTATAAGAACTTATATAATTATTATTCCCCAGATATACATGTTTCTGTATGTTTACTATCTGATGTAACACTTCAGACTCACAATTTCATCATACCAACACTTCGTGCGTTTCCACTAGCGCCCACAACGGCTAAACACGGTGCATACTTGAGTTTTTGCACATTCATTTTATATAGAACCTGTTAAATTTTTATTGACACATTTTGCTTTCGATTAATTGTTAAATACCAGCTAAACCAATTGGTTAAACATTATTTGTATAGGTTTATCTGATCAAGCACGTAATTTTTTTCATTAGCTCGTAGCTTTACTCGAAGATTTAAAATTCGATTGGAATCAGCACTTGACCCATCCAACACACACACACCAAAACTATTGCTGATGATTATTACAATCTGTGATTAAGAAAATGTCTGCTAAGTATGTTGTTGCAGGAAGATATAATAAATATTCAAGAACTCTTAGTCAAACACCATGGATGATAGATGGAGAAAGAAAAATGGAATATTCTGTGGAGGAATGCATTTGTGGCAGCTTAGAAGAAATATTTAAAGCGAAAGCTCACAAGTTAGTAGTAAAATAGAATTTAACCTATTAGTCTATAGGATCACAAATCAAATACAATTTTAAACACCAAAATGACATGTAGCATATCCAAAGATGATAAAAGCTCACTATTGTTATTATTATTATTAGCACCGCGTCTTACTACCCGTACGGGTTGTACGCACTTACGCTAATGTGTAATGGTAGGGTGATTGTGAGATGAAATGTAGGACCTACAGTTTAACGTGGAATTCGAACCACGGTGGAGGCCTGGCATTCCCCACATTCACAAGATGTCTTGTCAGAGGTGAAGGAAGGGTTTGGCAATCAGATGAATATGTGCCAGGCCCCAGGATTGAATCCCAGACCCCAGCACAGAAGTCAGACACCTTACCCCTAGACCACCAGGTCACCGAACTCACTATTGTTCTTACAGACCTACATTTATTTTGCTTGATGGATAGTTCACAACAGACCTAGTTGGAGTTTCTTAATCTTGAGACATTTGTCAAAGATTTTGACACTCTTGCCACACACTAAGCACACAAATGGTTAAAACAGTTGATTTTATATAAAAATACCTTTCTTACCTTCAATAACCAATCAATCTCTTTAAATGTTTTGTATAGGCCTAGTCCTATTAACTTATATACTTATTTTCGAGGGTTTTGTTAACTTATCTTTTTGAGTTTTCAATGCTTCAACATAGAACTCTACCATAGGCTACGAATATACTTGGTCATTCATGATAATTCATGGTAGGTAAAATAAATGTGCCCTTATTGTATATTATTCAATAATTAGACCCACAATGTGTTTAGGTTCAAGCCCTTGATAAGTTATTCATAATAATAGAAAAATTTCTTCCTGTTTTATCTAAACTTTCTCAAGTCACATTAAGTACCAAAATATTCAATTTATGCTAGTTGCAAAATGAGCATTAAAATCTTTGTATTATTTTAAAATGTCAACATAACTAATTGGCAGGTTCATCTCATCAGGGCGGGAAGATGTGGATGTGCGCTGCTTAAGACAAGGTCGGCCGTTTGCTTGTGTTCTATTGAATGCTGAAGAGACCACAGTCCTACCTGCCCATCTCAAAGAATTAGGAGAGCATGTAAATCAAAAGCATCCAGAAATACGGGTATCTGACCTTCAGTTGGTGTCCAAGGAAGATTTGGTTCACCTCAAAAGTGGTGAAGAAAAGAAAAGAAAGGTTTACTCTGCTTTATGTGTAAGTCGTACACCAATCAAACCCAGCACACTTGCCAAGATCTGTGAGCTTAAGGACCTAGAGCTAAAACAGAAGATGCCAATACGCGTGCTTCATCGCCGACCTGCCAATTGTCGTTCTCGTATAATTTACTCCATGAGCTATTCCATGGTTTGTGGGAACAAGACTACAGCGTCATTTCCAGGCAATGGCGGAGAGAAATGTCAATGTCTTGCCCACTCTACTGATGACGCTCGACCTTGTTTATTTGTGATGACATTTGAAACTCAGGCGGGAACTTATGTCAAGGAATTTGTCCATGGAGATTTGGGGCGCACTACTCCCAACTTAAGGACTCTGCTCAACGCCGAAGTAGACATTATAGCTCTAGATGTTACCAGGATTGATTTGGATTGGCCACCACAAGTTAAGTGAAGTTCTATGTGAAACTAGAAGGCCCTCTTTTTTACTGCCCTAATGTTCATTAAAGGTAGACATAACTTTTGTATTAAATGTTTGATGATTAAATTGTGTGGGCAATAATTGTGGATGAATAAATTACTCACCAGAGCAGCAATTTTCAACTTGTGGCACACTTAACAAGGCATTAATATTTTCAAGACACACAATCAGTTTTTTAAGGAGATATATTTTAGTTAAAAATGTCCATCAAGATTGTGTTATAAAAGTTCAATAGTTAAAAAAATGTAATAATTGTGTTTGAAAAATAATGTTGAGTTTTGGATTTAAAAAGGATTTATTTTTACTCTAATAAAGTTTTTCTAATCTTTCCCCAAACTCCTGTGTCACACCAATGTGCAGTGGCACGATGGTTTAACCTAATGCAGCAGATGCACTTACCACACTTCTCCAGATGTTTTTTTCTCTCCCCTAAGAGAGTTTAATTTATTTAAAATTAGAGCTAAAAACAAACATGTTTTGGGTTCAATAAAAGACTATACAAGATTTGCTGGGGATAATTAAAGACCTTTTAATGGAAATTAAATTAACATTCAACCAATAAACAATGCTAAGGCAAAACTTTGTGATTCTCTCTTAGACTTCTTGTAGTCTTTGACATTTTTTTTTGTTACAAAATATTCAAAACAATAAAAAGTCAAACAAGAACAAATGTATACTTATTTATATATAGAATTATGACAAGCAACAAATCAAAGACTTAATTTCAATACAACTAAAATTTACAACATATTATATCATCACTAATCATATTTTTACTTTCAGATATAAAAAAGTATTTTTATAAATCTATATTTTAACGATGCAATTCTTAGTTTTTAATTTACAAAACACTTATTAATCAAACAACGTTCTTAAAGCTGACCCACAGCTTTAAACAGATGTTTTATAATAATACTTTGATTTTTATCTTTTCATCAAAAATAAATAATAAAATAAGGCCAGTATGATATATCTACATTTGAGATATTGTGTGTCAACAAATGTTAAAAAGTTTAAGTAACATTGTGTTATTTAAATTTAATCATCTATTATAAAATTAATGTAAATATACTAAAACTACTCCAAGCGTTCTATTTTATATTTAAACATAAAATTTAAATCAAATATAAATATAGTTCATTTGTAAAGTCGAACTGAAGTTTTAAGCTTGGGGAAGCTGTACATGTAATTTTAAGCAATACATTTAAGAGTAACCAGATCAAACTTGTTAAAATCAAATTGAGATGAATAGACAGATGCTTGGCGGCGAAAGTGATACTAGACTGACAAAATATTATTTTATGCAACAAAAGAGCTTAATAGTGCTGATTTGATTATAATGTGTACTTAAAAACTATAGATTATGCACATTAAACATTTCTAGCGTTTTATGTAAAAGAAAGGGGTTTAGGAAATTACCATAGTAAATAAATATTTTCTCTCAAATAGTAATAGTTTAAGGCATATTACACACACATTACGAACCATGTCAATCCACTATTTACAAACACTCGTGACTAAAGGTATTAAATAGTTCTACATTCCAACAATTATGTCCCATTTAGTAGAAATTTTACAGGTTTTTTGGTTGACAGAATATTCAATGTATGACTTTTGAAATCTGATTTAAGATAGTAAAAAAAACTAACAAAATTAGTAACACAATAAGTTATATAGATATAGAAAAAAGGATGAAAGAAAAAAACAGCAGGACAAACAATATGGCTATGACAATAGTAAAAGTGAAAAAAAGTTATATTTTGTGTTAAAAAATAATTTCATAAGATCATCCACTTACATTTTTATGTGTAACCATATGCAAACATGCTTTGGATTTTCTTGGATCAAAATGTAGCATCTAGGATTGGAATTCAACTAAATTATTAAGTTTCATTTAGTTCAAAAATGACAGCTCGACACCAGAATCAAATTCTTAGAATTGAAAAATGACATCTGGACATAGGAATAGAACCCGATACTTTTGGCTTAGTACACCATTGCTCTTACCATTTAGTTATCCTGGAGCAATCTCTTGCCTAAGATATTTCATATTTTAAGGCAGAGTCTATGATATCTGTGCAAAAATTATCAGCTGTATATGAGCAATTAAGATCATGAACTATAAGATAATACAGCCACCTTCAATTTGGGAGGGCTTTATGCTTCCATTAGTACTATGACAACTGTACAAAATGCGCATATCATGAGGGATTAAATAGACAAGCTGATAGAATTGTTGTGCAGTCGTATAATTGTTACTGTACTATTGGCAGCATGAAGACCTGCTGAGTAGGAGGTAGCTACGTTAGCTGATAGCTTGCAAACTTAATTTATCACTTTTATATAGCTGATGATTTTTCATGTTCATAACAAATATTGCCTTAAATTAACAGTGAAGAATGACCCTTGCTATGGGATGACTCCTGGATAGCTCAATGTTAACAGCATTGGTGAACAAAGCCAAAAGTCCTGTGTATAGGTGTCATTTTCAATCTAAAGAATATATAAATACAGATGTGACCATAATCAACAGCTATATTTTATTATTATTATTATTATTTAGCACCACGTCTTACTACCTGTTCGGGTTATACACTTTAAGTACTAATTACGCTAATTGATTGGGAATTGGGAAGGTTGAATTATTGGAAGTGAACCCGCATTTGCGTGGAGGGAGAGTGGAAAACCATTTAGGAGAAACCACATTCAGTTCACCCGACTGAGATTCGAACCTCGATCTCCCCGTCCTCAGTGGTCGAGCTCAACACGACTAGCACGTTAGCCAACTACGCCTCCGAGGTGGGTATCAACAGCTATAATAGCTTGGCTATTTAATCTGACAAGAATCAAACCTGGGAAACTTGGCTTAGTGCACAGCTAGCTATCCAGTATTTGCTTCGTATTCAGTGTCATTATTCACCCACAGTTTGAGCCAGAGTCGATGATGAATATATGGAATCGCCCTAAGTACAAGATGAATCCTGGATTGCTTAGTGGTAAAGCATTGGAGTGTTAAGCCAAGGGTCTCGCAATCGATTCTCATGTCCAAGAATGATTTTTCAACTAAATGAAATATCAGTGACGACTGTATCCATAACTTAATGCTTTATGAAAACAAAAATTATTTTAAGTACAAAATGTTTATGATACATTTCTCACAATTTGAAAATAAATTGTATACCTATAAGTTTTGAAGCAATAAAATCATGTCCATTCTTAAAGTAAATTTAAATAAAATGGAATATAATTCTCTTTTTACTTTCTTTCTAATGTTGTTCAATCATCGCCACTGCCATTAAAAAGTTATAAAACTTATCAATATGGAAGCTATTAGGCATGGGAAAAAAGTTTTTCTTTAATTTCTAATGTTTATATAAATTGTTATTTGGAATAAATTATTAAATTAAATGATGGTTTAAATTTTAGGAGGAATAGTTAATACACACTTTAGTGATGCTAGAGTAGATATTATTTATATAAATTACTATTAAAGACAAATGTGCAGTAAAAACTTTCCTTTAAAAATTGATATTTCTTTACTAACAATTTCTACTTTAGCACAAGTCAGGCAAGTATGCTGGTTAACCTTCTTAGTTCAAACCATCTTGATAGGTATGGAGTGTTACATCTTTAACCATAACACCAACTGGAGACAATTTTCGTTCAACAAATGACTAAATTACATTATCCTCCATGCACTGAAGCTGTAGTGACAGTCCATTTAGTTCACTCAGCTACAATATACCTGTCAGTTAAACTAAAATTAATTTCAAAGAACATCATGAACAGAACAGTAAAATTCATGTCATAAGTTGGACATTACTTGTCTAAAGTTGGATTAAATGCTTAAAATATTTATAGCTGTATTATTAGAAATATTATTTAGAACAAAATATTAGTAACATTAACAGGGTGTCTCCTGAGTAACGAAAAAGTTACTAATAATTAGGTCACAAAAGTTCCTGAAAATTCACAAATTATCAATATTTTGGTCATAAAATCATGAAAATATTTATTTGAATTTACCGCTCATCATAACGGAAATACGTCGAAAGTCGCGCCACCCACTACCTATGATGCCATGCGCTAGCCACACGTTGCCTGGTTGTTTTTACCATGATACCAAGGACTAGGTTAATATTCGCAATCCAGTTAAAGTTTAATTTTGTGTGTGAGTGCATTATGCCTATATACATATATAATGTTCAACTGTTTCCTGAAGGACTTTAGTAGTAAAGAAGGGTCACCCAAAAGTCACTAATTTTTGTTTTTACAACTCACTAGGCACCCTGATTGAGTAGCATAGGTACAATGTTAAGGACATAAGATCAACTTGTTCTCTGAAACTACAGCCAAACTTGATTATAACGACACCTTGGATATAGCGCCTAATATGGAGTGGTACTAAATAAATCAAGAAAAATCCTTTTCAGGCCTTGTGTGCAAATACATATGGAATAACCAAATTATAACACCTGGCATAGTGTTCTCATCTTATTTCCTTACATGTAAGTTGAAAAATTAAAGTTGCAGAGAAAAAAGGTTAGAGAACACCAAGAGGATTCCCGAGGGGCATGTCCTAGTTGGTCGCCTTCTAAAACAGGGTGTTAGGGCAATAATTCCTTGGTTTGGTTATTAAGAGGTTGCATATTGCAGGTGATGAGAATGGACATCACAACACTTTCCAAACAATACCAAGCAGGGCTGTGTGAAGTCCACTTTTCCATTTCAAAGCATACTCAAATTGAGTATCTGAAATATTCTTGAAGCTGAATCAAGGTTTGATTTTTTTTAGTTGTTTTATACCTGAAAAAATATCAATTTGTGCTTATTTAAATAACGTTATACTCTAAAATTACTTGGAAAATATTTTATTTCAAAATTATTTGTAGACATCATTACTTGATGTTTGCACCTCTGCAGGTTGCTTGGCACAACCTCTTTCATTCCTATCAATCTTTCCTGTTCCCTACTTTAGCCTTATTGTCCTTCTGCTCTTGGTCCATCCATATTATATGTGGTCTTTCATTTTAAATGTAATATTTAGTTTTGTTTTGATTATTGTTATTATCACAACTTACAACTAAATTAATTCAGCTTTTTTCCATATTAATATTGGTTTGTAATGTATTTAACAGATCTAAATGACAATAATTAACATTGACTATTTTAGCTGTCAATATTTTTATTGAAGAAGCTGTGTATATGTTAGCGCAGGAATTTTTTTCAAAGCGAATTTATTATTATTATTATTATTATTATTAGCACCGCGTCATACTACCCATTCGGGTTATACGCACTTACGCTAATGTGTAATGGTAGGGTGATTGTGAGATGAAATGGAGGACCTACAGTTTAACGTGGAATCCGAACCACGGTGGAGGCCTGGCATTCCTCACATTCACAAGATGTCTTGTCAGAGGTGAAGGAAGGGTTTGGTAATCAGATAAATCTTTGCCGGGACCGAGGATTGAACCCCGGCCGCCAGCATAGAAGTCTGACACCTTACCCCTAGACCACCAGGTCACCTCAAAGCGAATTTAAATCTGATAATTGTTTTGAAGCTAAGTCAAAGTTCCGAAGCTTCGGACACCCCTAGTATCATGTGACCTTGAGTATTTTAACATCTCAATACCCTCTAAGTTTAAAGTTTACAATACTTTAAAACTATAATTTTACATCAATGATACAGAGCAAATCCCTAGGTGGAGAGCTTACAAATTGTATTTAACAATTTTATCTAATGGTGGATGGTGATAGTACATTGAAATAGATACAATACAACACTTTTAGATATTTGAGGCATTTTATTGTGAGAGAGGCTAAAAAGAAACAGTCACTGTGGATTAATTTATTAGATTTACAGAAAGTAATATATTATATAATTCACTTATGATTAATTTTATAGGAATTCATTAATTAATGCTTTTTAGATTAAGTTGTGTATGTAAAAATGTATAAAACAAATTATATTATTCAAAAAGGTTCTGGTCAACATTTTGATTCTAGGATTTTGATATTTATTGAATTAATTAGTTTATTTTTATATTTGTGTTATAGAAAATTTATTATTGATCATTTTATTTTAAAGGTATTTAAAGTAAGTTTAAAAAAACATTAATTGGAGGACAAAAGAGTCCAATGTAGGCTAGCTATTGATTTAATTAAAAAATATTAAAGTTTATTTTTAAAAAGTGTGGGTTTTCGATGTTTTTGAGTGGTTTTGGAAGGGGATTGTTTATTTGGTAGTCATGATATAAGAGCATGTTTTTTCCATACTCTGATTGAATTTAGTTTTAAATCGCCAGCGTGTCTTGTGTGGTAACTTTGCTGAGTGGGGTTTTTGTCTGTGAAATTCATTTTAAAGTTCACCAATAATAAAATATTGAGTTAGTGAAGATCTAAGATTGGTAATATGTCATATTTTTGGTATAGGTCTTCGCTATTATATAAGTTTGGTAGCTAAATTATGTTCATTATAGCTTTGTCTTGTGTAACTTGGAGTGGATGGAGAATACCGGCAGCCGCTGAGGTATTGAAAGTGGCTTTTTATTATAGCATGATACATTACGATTTTAGTTTTTGGGGGCACTCTAGATAGTCTTCGTAATATACCTACGCCAAACAGAGTTTCCTTTAAGACAGACCATGTGTGTTTGCCAGCATAAGGGTTTGTCGATATGTAAACCTAAGTATTTACCACACTTAGCTTTGTGTGAAGGTTTGCCTGCCACGTTAACAGGTATATCAAGATCATAGTGTATCTGGGGAGAAGTAAACATTATGTTTGATTTGTCAGCATTTATTGTTAATGTATTTAGTCTTAGATATTCACTGAATGTGCAGAGGTAATCTTGCATTAGGGTGGTGGTTTGAGCTCTATTTCTGCATTACTCATAAATAATAACAATATCATCTGCATAAGTTAGGGGGTGCCTTTAAGTGATAGTTTGCTTATATAGATTAATAACAAAATAGGGCCTAGGACACTCCTTTGTGGAACTACTGCAAGTCTAAGGTCACTCTTGGATTCATTTATTTTTACATGTTGATATATATTTGTTAGGAGCTTGTATGTTAATCATCTTATTGAATTATTTCCATATTAAAACTCTTGTCACTTTACCTTTATATATTTCAACTTTTTGCAATATGAACCCTTGAAACCAATCTGCTGGATGAGATTTATTGAAGACATCTTCATGATTTAGACAAAAAGTTAAGACTTGGATAGAATGCTCTGGATAAAGCTATAACAAAATATAGAAAAATTGTGATTTAATGAATTAAACAGTTTCAAGATTGGTATATATATTAAGTCACATTAAAATTCAAAAATATTGATTAAAATTTGCTTCTAATGAACAACTAATTGTCAGATATGAAAATTTTAAATATATGAATATAGCATCAGCTACAGAACTAAAACATAAGTTGATGACAAGTCTAAAAAACATGTATTACATGTTAAAAATGTGTTTCAAAACATAGATACCATAAAGTAAGGAAGGACAAGGCAAAGTTTGAAGTTCAATTATGTTGTAAATAAAAATTATAAAATTAGAATTTATAGGTTAACATCTGCCATTTGAAATGTAAATAAAGTGATTATGTGTTCTTGTTTACAAAGATTTTGAAGAATACAAGTATAATATAGAGTGGAACATAAACAAGGTTTTAAGTCAAATATGTTAGGTTAAGAAATTATGAAATTTTAAAGCGATGTATGAAATCTAAGCCTTATCTTATTTCAAGTCCCATTACTCTTTCAGATTTCAACGATCAAAAGATACTGAATCATATTCTTCCGCCATGTTTCAGTATTTAATATGCCATAATCATGGACACAAGTTGTTAGGAGAGACACGAGGTGTGGATACGACTGCGAGATGTTAAATATCGAAACATGTCAGAAGAATATAACTCAGCATCTTTCGATTGTTGATATCGGAAAGAATAATGTGACTTGGGATAAGATAAGGCTTAGATTTTATACATCACTTAAAAATTTCACAATTTCTTAACCTAACATATTTGACTTAAAACCTTGTTTATGTTTCACTCTATATTATACTTGTATTCTTCAAAATCTTTGTAAACAAGAACACATAATCACTTTATTAACATTTCAAATGGCAGATGTTAACCTATAAATTCTAATTTTATAATTTTTATTTACAACATAATTGAACTTCAAACTTTGCATTGTCCTTACATTATGGTATATTTGTTTTGTAACAAATTTTTAACATGTAATACTTGTATTTTAGACTTGTCGTCAACTTATGTTTTAGTTCTGTTGCTGATGCTATATTAATCTATTTAAAATTATCATATTATACAGTTTGTTGTTCATTAGAAGCAAATTTTAATCAATGTTTGAATTTTAATGTCACTTAATATGTCTGATTTATTAAATCACAATTTTTCTATATTTTGTTATAGTTTTTTCTAAAGCATTCTATCTAAGTCTTAACTGTAACATGGTCAACAGTCAAATAAAAAGAGCCTTATCCAATCAAGAAACAACCTTCCAATTACATAGCGCTCACCACCCATTTTTATGAAAGATTAGAAAAACTCAGATTTATCCTAAGCACCCACCTAATTTACGCAACATTTTGGTTCGCCCAAAATTGCCTGGCCCAGCCACGAACATCAGGCCAAAGGTTTCTACCCTGCAACAAACCGAGATGCATTACCTGATAAATTCACCAACCTTCCACCAGTAGACTCACACAAATGGAATACCACATAAAAGGCCACTGACTGTTCCACATAAAATCTTATATACCAGTTACAATAAAACTACTGTATTGTTGAATACATTGGCCTTGCCACAGGAACACTCGCACAACAAATGAATGGTCACAATTTTGATATCAACCACAATGACCCTGACAAACCAGAAGCACTTCATGCCCAAGCACATAACTCAGATTTTGACTCATTCTATAGTACTAGAGTTATACAAGCCCTCCCCAATAGTTGCAATGCTTCCCAGCTTTGCAGGTGGGAACTTGCCCACCAATATATAACCAAATCCAGGCACCCGCTTGGTCTCAATGTTAGATAACCTTTTCTCCTTTTCTTCCAAGCAGGCCTACTCACGTCAATCAGTAATTATTATATAAAAGATATTAACATATGCTTTAATTATGTAAAATATTCTTTTGATGTACCAAAAAGTTTGAAAAGGCAACTGCAGAATCCAAGCCTAAACCTTTCTGTAAATCAAGAAACAAGCAAGAGTATCTTAGTGACCATGAACTACCTCTAGCCATGCTACCATAGTCCAGTCTGTTTTACTCTATTATGCTGAAGAAGTGAACTAATGTACCCCAAAAATTAGATAGTTATGTGTTTTGTTTTAATTGTGAACTTTTAGTCCTACAATTTCTGGTAAGTGTGTAGGCCTTGCCCTTCTAACCTCCTTTCAATGTGTAATTTCATATGGCTGTTTGGCCAATTTTTTTCAATGTAATGTAAGTGGTAGGAAAGAACGACAACTTTAAAGGATGATTGGGTAATGACTTGATAGGAACAATAAATTTCTCTCTTCATTTCTTCATACACTTTTAACTAGATTTGAGTCAAATCCACTATTTTACTAATCCAAATCTCCAATTTACCTTTGAATACCGATTAAGAATCTTGGCAAAAATTATGAACATAATTCATACATTCAGCCAAGTGATAAACTACTGGTCTGAGGCCTGGTTGTTAAGTACATCCTATAATAATTATAATTGCTTCTGAAACACCAATAAGTAGTATTAGAGCTCTAAGATAAATTACACTTAAAAATTTGAAAAAATCTGTTTTTAAGAATCCTAATCTTGAATCGGATTTTTTTTAAATCCTCAAACATCCTTAAGGTTTCGAGGGCCCATTCCTACTTTTAACACTTTCAACTTCTTAGAACTTTCCCAGTTGCACACTGTTTAAATTTTCAGAAATATTCCCTTTTCACAATAAGACATAAAATAAATATGTAGCTGCACATTTTTTTTGTCTTTCTTATTATTAAAAAGGAATATTTCCAAAAATTAAAAATAATGTGTGGCTATGAAAGTGAAAAGAAGTTAGAAATGTATGAAGAAATCAAGAGATTTTTTTTCCCTATTAAGACCTAACTTAACTATCCTTCAGCATATAACCTGAATGGGTAGTAAGACTTAAGACGCAGTGCTAAAAAAATAAACAAAAGACTATCTTTTTTAAGGTTGACTTCTTTCTCTACAGCTTATATTACATTATTGTACAAGTTACCATACTTTTTCATTCATTTAATCTTTGTAGAATAGTGTAAGATAAATGCTTTAAAAATACAATCGGTCATTTTAGTAAATGTAATTGTACCATGAATATCTTTAAAGTTATAACTAAAAATAAGATTTAGTCTACATTAAATGTAATTTGTGTTAGTAATGTCCAAAATGGTCTTATGTGTTTCTTATTTAAATCTAATTAATCCCTTCATCGTTTAGTCAGACAATTGTTACGATGAAATTTTTCAGGTACCTTGGATCATGCTATAACCAAATATGACTGTATTAGTAATTACAGTGGACTCTCAATTATCCAGGGTCGCATCAACAGGTTTCAGATTAACTAGGGTAGAAATTTTTAATTACTTAATAAAACACACTACAATATAACTGTTTGGCGATGTACAGGCCAATAAAACTGAACATGTCGATAAAAGATCTAACACAAAATGTAAACATAATTTTGCAAATGACTGTACATAATAACAGAAAATAAAAGCTGCAAGCATGTGAACGAACTCAAGTGGCGACATTTGTTTATAACAAAAAATGACTCATGCTTAATCAGTGTTTTAATTTTGAGGGAAAGCATATCACCGGGTTTATCTGGGGTTTTAAATTCCAGACCAAATTGTTTTCCCTACCACTCCAGATAATCGAGAGTCTACTATACAGTAGGGTTCTCGTATCCACGATTTACCAATGCCCAATTTTATTAATTTTGAATTAAAGAAAAAAATTGTTTATAAGTCACAATGCCCACACCATTACCCCACTTCATCTTCTCATCGTGAGCATTTTGCTATAATATCACCGTCATCATCATCAGTGATCATCGCAACAAGAAGAATGGAGAATAGTAAGTACACTGTAGAGTACAGTACAGATTATTATGTACTTTATTTGATGTTGACAATATCTTACTGTGAATAATTTATCAATTAAACTTTATCGTATTTATGTATGTTATATGATAGTTCGGTAATATCCGCGGTTGATCTAGGAACTTATTACTCGCAGATATGGGGGGCCCCACTCTGTATATTAAGCATAGTTACAATATGGAAAGGACATTCTTATAAGCCAACTTGAAATTCATTTGCAATTTTTGCATTTTTTGAACTTTGAGAAATGATAGTATTTTTGAAGAAAGTATTAAAGAATTTTAGCTGACCCCATTTATTAGCAAAAAAGAGTATATTTAGGGTATCAAATGTCCAAAAATGATATTCTAGAGATGCCCTCTAGTTGAAGTGATCAAATGCTGTTAATTCTACAACATCTCAGTTCTTTCTCCCTTAGTACAAACATACGATAAATAACTAACCGCCCCCGAAACATTACAAAATATAATTATTTTTTGTTTTGAATGAAGGTTATCACAAGTGCAGTTGCCAAAAATGCGGCAAAACTCATCGGCAGTCTTTTGCAGTCAGCTTGTCTATGAGTTCTTGAAGGGGTGCCAACTCCCGGCGATCAATCAGGTTAAATTCCTGAAAGGTAATCAGTAATAAAGTGTTATGTCTAATTAGTACTAATTAAATAAAAACATCATTCTAGGTAAATTTATTTTTATTTATGTCAACTAAACTTTTTTTGTTTAGTACAGATATTTTATAATCGCTAAAAGTTAATAAGTTGAGGATTGTAGTTATTTGATCATAAACATATCAATCAGATTTTGTAGAGTATATAAATTATTTTTAATAAAATGAATCTCTTAAAGAAAATTTTAAGTTTGTTTTGTTATACAAGGAAGAAGGTACATGAAAGAGGAATAGAAACGCAGAAAAGGAAACAAACACAATATGGCTATTACAATTAAAAGAACACAATTTACACTGCCACTGGACAAAGATGTAATTACTGCCTCGTGAAGAAAATGAATCGCTACCACCCAATCTCTCTACCAAGAACTATGCGCAACACAACTTCCTAAAATAGTTCACCAAGAACACAAAATGGAGAAATAGGAAATTTGTAAGGAGTGATAACTTGGACAAACACAGGAAATGGACATTGGATCCAAATATATAATATATAATGCTTGGATTTATATTTAAATGTAGGTGACCTGGTGGTCTACGGGTAAGGTGTCAGACTTCTATGCTGGCGGCCGGGGTTCAATCCTCGGTCCCGGCAAAGATTTATCTGAAATCTCACAATCACCCTACCATTACACATTAGCGTAAGTGCGTATAACCCGAACGGGTAGTAAGACACGGTGCTAATAATAATATATTTAAATACTCCATGGCTTGAGCCCGCAATCGAGTTATATTGACCAAGTAGCCACCACCATTAGCAATGATAGTACCAACATTTGCAGATAGAGGGTGTCATGTGGTCAGCACAATGGACCGTCTGACCATTAATCTTAGTTTTCTAGACTATAGTTGTTACTTATTTATTCAAGTAGCTCCTCACTAGTCCTCTCAAGGTTGAATTTGACCCTGTTTTATACCCATTGCTTCACAGAAAAATTCTGGAAGAGCAGGGATCAAACCTGGAACCTCTGGATCTGTAGCCAGGAACTCTTGACCACTAGACAACAGCAGCGGTAAAATGTTTTTTAAACCTAAATCCATGACTATATCCTCACGAATTGTGTGATTTTTAACATTTTCACCTTATTTTTGTATTTTTAGTTAATAAATACATGTTTCTTTGCTATGGCTTATAAACACTGACCAATAACATGTAATCTAAGAAAAGATTATTTCAGTATCTTCTGTTTATGCTGTTCTTAGAGGAGAAGTTGAATATTATTCACTCAAAGGAACAATAATAATTTAAGTTGGCATAGCTTTCCTGGTAATAAGTTACCTAAGCTGATGCTTTGTTTCCACTTCATTTTGAATGAATTTGATTTGCTTATTGAGAAAGGGGGGAGGGGTTTAAGGTGTTTGATCTTCTTTTATTTTCTAATACACACTAAGCTGCTTAAACATTATTTTCACAAACATGTATTGAGATGCTCATTGAACCATTAACTCAAAGTATAGTCAATAACAATATAGTAGTTGTGAAGTTAGGATGCATCGAAAACCTTTGAGTGTGTTAATTTAAATGGATACATGCACGAATAAAATGGTGTGTTTAAGAGAGACAGTTGTAATATTTGTGGAAAAAATGTCATTGTCAACATAATATCTCAAGTCGTTCAACATATAGCAAGAGTCAAGCATGTGAAAAATGCATCCCTGAAGAACTCATCAAAACAGCAACTTTTGAATAGTCAAAACTTGGTGCTTTTAGCAACAGATATTCTACTTAATAAATTGCAAAATCCTGTGTTAAAGGAAACTTTGTAGAAATTTACAAAAGTGAGCATCACTGATGAGTCAAGGATCAGTAAAAACTACCTTCTGCAAACGTATACACTGATACAATATTAAAAATTCTATATGAATATGAATGGATATGACCAACAGATTCAAGAGCCGTTACATTGCTAATGTTATCGTTGGTACTTTGAATAGTGAGTCATTGCCTTAATTTCTGCTCATTACTGTCTGGAAAAATCTAACAGCTCAACAATTGTGACAAAAATTCAACAACTCAATGATACTACTTTGGCTGAATGTAATACAATATGAGCATGTTCAACTATTTCTCTTTGATACGGCACTCTACATGATAAAGACAGGAAATGGATCAAAAATAGTGTTCACAAAGATGTTTAACATGTTTGGTGCATGGTTTGTACAGTGTTGCAGAAACTTTGCAATCATTATACCCTGAAGAGAATTGAGTAATTTCAAATGTGAAGGGTTTTTTTTGAAGGTGCCAAACTGGGTGCTGTTGTTAAAACAAGAAGCACCTGGATTAACATTGCCACCACAACCAATTTTAACCATGTGGGGAACTTGGCTAGATGCTGTGACATGGTATGCAGACATTTTTAGACAAATTCAAGAAATTAATGCAATGCTCGATGAGGAAGGTGCGGATTCCATAAGTGAGGGGGGAAAAAAATGTTATAAGGGATTTCTGTGCAAACAAAAATGCCTTGTGTGTTACTAGCTAGCCTGGTTTTCCAGGTGTGTGACAACACCAAGGATTTACCAAATAACAAAACCATATGTTAAAAATAATTAGGGATGGGCGAGAGACAAAAGATCAAGACAAGAAAAAAAATCTCAATCTTGTCTCGAACGTATAAAATTGTTCTCAAAAATTCGAGAAATAAAAGAATATACATATATAGGCACATAACTGCCCTAATAAATTTCCTAACCAAGCCAAGTGAAAACTTTTTATTTTTTAAAGAATTTGATAATAAATATAAGGTTTAATTAAGAGTTAATATATATTTTCCCCATAAAGGAGCCAAAATTGGCAAGCCATAACCCTAGTTTGTTAAATATGAAAGTGTTTTATTAGATTCGTCAATAAATACAATTTTGTTTTAAATATTTGTTTCAATATTAAACTTTAAAACTAAAAGCTGCTATGCCACAAAAATTAAATTATAAATAGTACATATTGTGGTTTAAATTAGGAAGTATAGCCAGCACTTACCTTGGTGATACTGGAGTATAAATTGTTTAGATAGAACACTAAAAAACACACCAACACATTTTTAAGGACAAGCTTTTATTGTCACAGACAGCTTCATCAGGTCAAGAGAGTAGAATGATGCTCTTGGTCGAACTTCAAGATTGACTGTCCACAGCTGATTGTTTTTCTGTTAGGATTTCACAGCACTATGAATAAATAGATAGATAAAAAAACTAAAAATTGTTTTATATACTGTATTATTATTGTGACATTGAATGTAATAATAAATGTGCTGGTAGGAAGGAGAGGAATTACCCAAGGTTGAAGTTAGGGGCTTGTCTGGATTTGATGATATATTGATGGGCCAGTTCCCATATCCTTACATTAAATGCCACAATAATAATAAAGTATATTAAACAATTTTTAGTTTTTCTATCTATCTATTTATTCATAGTGATGCCAACTATACAGTGAAATCCTAACAGAAAAACAATCAGCTGTGGACAGTCAACCTTGAAGTTCAATCAATAGCATCATTTTACTCTCTTGACCTGATAAAGCTGTCTGTGACAGTGAAAGCTTGTCCTTAAAAAATGTGTTTGTGTTTGTTTAGTATTCTATCTAAACAATCTCTATTCCAGTATCAACAAGGTAAGTGTGCTGGCTATCCTTCCTAATTTAAATGATGATTTAGCCTAGTGCTCTATTCCAAATAAATAGTATACATTGCAATTATCACTTATTAATCCCATTTAAAATTCGTATGCATTTTATCTCCAATGTTTTGAATGAACTGTCTCTCAAAGATGGTCAGTTTATCACTAATAAAAATATCTTTCATGTGTTCTATTGCAATGTACAATTTTAGAATATCTAATAAAAAATACTAATTGAAACCTATAATAAATTATTTCATATCTATTAAATTTATGTTATAAAAAATCTAATTGATATTACCTTTCAAACTACATAAAATAACTAGTTAACAAACTAGTTTTACATTATTCTCTTGTTCAGTATTTGGATATGTTTGCTCCATAATATATGCACATGCGCGGTTAATTTTTGTTAGTGGAGTAAGCAATTAAACCGGAATAAAGCTATTTAGTTAAGGAATAGCAACTGAAAATAAAACAAAGTAACTTTGTGATGAAACAATAAAGAAAAATATTGTTTTGGTGAAGAAATATAAGGTATTAAAAAAAAGTTGACGTATCTATTTTTTTTTAATTCAGTATTTTCCTTTTAATGTTTCTGGTTTTGTATTAACTTTATTACAAATCTACTACACAACATTAAAGACATATCACCATTTAGTGTTGCTGGTAGCACAGTTGGTGTAAGACATGAAAATTTGCTGCCAGCACATGCCAAAGAACTTATATTCTTAAACATCAGGTTCTAGCACAATTTAACAGGTAAGTCCTACTGTAGACCTTTAGACCATGAGATATTTTAACCCAAAATAATTATCTTAACTAATTTAGACTATTATTGTTAACTAGACCTAATTTTGTTACATAAGTTAGTTTGTTTTGCTTTCAGACTAAACACTCAACTGTGGCTCCATTTTAGTATTGGCACTATAATTTTGAAGAAAGGGATTTAAAAACAGGGAGGGCTAGCAGTGAAATAAACTTTTTTTATATGTTAAATACCAACTCATTTTTGTACTTATATAGAAAAAAAATCTCATTTCGTTCTTTTATCTCGATATTTTTTCATTTTCTCGTCTCAAAATGGTATCTTAATGAAAAAGTGGTTCTGGCACATCTCTGAAAATAATAATTTATTGACCAGTGTTGAACCTTTCTCAATGATGTGAGGCTGGGATAACTCAAGTCAAGTGTGATTAGTCACTGTGCAGTAAAAAATTTCTTGGTTTTCCAGGTGTAGGTATAGTTAGTAAAACCATAGGCACGTGTGTGTGTGTGTGTGTGCGCACATGCATGTCTCAAATAAAACCTAGATTTTTCCCTAAGAGCGTGCCAATATTTAAGCATACGTGTAAGTGTAAATGATGTTAAAACAGCTGCAAGACAATAAAATAAACATTTTACCTTTCCCCTTACTTAAAGTAAGCCACCCCAAATACTTGTCTGACACCTTAGCTCAGTTGGTAGCGCGTTTGACTACTGAGCCAGGGTCCTGGGTTCAATTCACGGCATTGCCAAAAATGTATCATTGATGAAAATATGGGTTTACCCTTTCCCAATGATGGTCGGATCCTGTCCTAGTCTTAAGATAGCTTATAAAGCATATGAAGCTATGACAGGGCCAAGCCAGCTGGTACTGGAAAAATATATTTGAATAAAAAACTGACCCAGGCCATAGACTGGAAACAGTTATGGATGTAACAAACTCTAAGTACTTAGTTTTATTTTCCAAACTGCTAGACACATTTGTTGTTTAATCTTTTTTTTTTCACCCGCCTCGGTGGCGTAGTTGGCTAACGCGCTTGTCGTGTTGAGCTCGACTTCTGAGGACGGGGAGATCGAGGTTCGAATCTCGGTCGGGTGAACTGAGGGAGGTTTTTCCTAAATGGTTTTCCACTCTCCCTCCACGCAAATGCGGGTTCACTTCCTCTAATTCAACCTTCCCAATTCCTAATACATTAGAGTAATTAGTACTTAAAGCGTATAACCCGAACGGGTAGTAAGACGGGGTGCTAAATATATATATATTTTTTCCCAGCTGTATGAGTTATTGGCTCTATTTTCGCTTATAACTATGACAAGCTTTGGTCCTTTCAATAGCTTCAGCCCCAATTTTTTTAAATATTTCACATTTTGTAGTAACTTATATATTAACACTTAAATGTTTTAAAAAATTCATTCAAAGCCCATTGACTAATAAATTGAATTTTCAGTCCTGAATTTAGGCACGAGCCACATGGGCTCTTGCACGCAAATTTTTGTGGTTAACAATTTTAAAAATATGCACCTAGTCAAATGTACGGCGCATGGAAGTTTCCAACACTAAAGGGAAATGTTGAACAGATAATAATTTTTGCACTAGCATGTATTTTTATTTTTAATGTGTATTTATATATTAGTTTAGTTTAACATTAAATGTTATTTATAAATTATAATACTTTAAATAACAAAGTTTATTATATTTGAAAATTACAGTTGTAGCTGCATCTAAATACCATATTATTTAAATTGAAGAATGACACATTTGCACGAGAATCAAACCCGGAACTCTTGGCTTAGTACACCAATGCTCTAACCACTGAGCTATCCAGGAATTGTCCTGTGCCCAGGGTCATTTTTCACTCATATTTTTAAGGTAGAGTTTGTGATGAACAAATGGAAATCGTTAGCTACATAAATAACGCAGCCATCTTCAACTCAGTCAGGCTTTATGCTGCCAAATGCGCAATGTCAATTGTACGAATACATTTATCAATAATCAGGCATAATATCTTTGCTATTTAACCCATCATGATATCATTTAGCGGCCTTGCAATTGAAAATATTATTGTAATCCTGAACTATGAAGATGTGATTCTTTCATTTGCTAATGAAAAGGCTAGAAGAAAACCTCTCTCAAGTTGTTGATTAGTGCATCTCCGTTTTCAGTTTGAAAAATAAACTTTTAGCAAACTACCCTACATTGCTATTTATTGGTGAATTAATAAATATTCTTTATTGTATTATTTCTTAAAATAATTCTATTTTGTATCGTTTATATTTTTTTAATATTTTTGATTTAGTTTATTTCTTAATTTTTGTAATTTTGCTTGGAAACTGAACATTTGTAAAATTGTCTCCAATTTGCAACTTTATAGCTATTTCCATATATATTTTATTGTATTGAATATGTATGTACATATTATCTTAATCAGTATATGCTACAGAATGTCAAATGTATAAAAATAGTGATTTTTTAATATTTTAGAAAAAAACACAATTCTATTAGTTTTCCATGTATTGTAGAAAAAAAGGGTGCAAAACCTTTTTGAACTCGTGAGCGCAAGGGCAGTCAAATCCCGGACTAGGAGAATCAGCAAAAACTGTACAGAAGAGTGAATACTGACCTGAACAAAGAAGATGAAGTGTTTGAAAGAAGTGTTTAGATGTGCCTCCTCGCCGAGTTGTACCACCTCCGAGAAATGTTGGTGGTAAATATGAGCGTACACTCGGAACAAACGTTTCAGGATCGTCTTCGCTATCGAGAGAAAGTTCTTTGGAAAAGGAACTCCTAAAACAGGAGCAAAACTTTTAAAAATAATGGCCCTGTCGATCGCTTAAGGGAGCAAACTGCCTTGTACTCCAGTTTAGTCTCTTTGACTGGAGGTGCCCAATAGGTGCTAGAACCCTATTGGAGGTGCCCAACAGGTGCTAGAACTCTACAAATTATCCGCCATCCACTATAGGAAAGCAATCTGAGGTGCCTATAATATGAACATGTTTAAGTACCTGTAATAATAGCATTTCTATTTATTAAAAGACTAAAGAACAAAACTTAAAATTTGGTGGGCCAGTAGCATTATCTACTTTAAAAATCACTGGTTGGCTTTGTCAAAATTATAGTAAAAAAATAAAACCAAAGTGTTTTTGAAATGCACCTTACTGCCCTTCTGGGCTACTTACAAGCCTAATTACATTAGTGGGATAGGCCTTGGAAAGGTATAATTTAGAGGATTATGTAGTGACCAATCGAGTTGGGTGAGTGTGTGGGGCACATTTGGCTTTGACTTTAAAAAAACATGATGCGAACTCCCTGCAAATATGACAAATTTTTTAAGCAGATGTTGATGCAGTTTTTTAAATCCACCCTTTTTCTCGTGATCTCTCAAGTAGGTAACGGACATTATATGATAACAAACCATAAAAACCAATTAAGTGTTTGATGGACCATTGTAATTTAAATGAGGCATATAGCTCACCAATTTTGGAGGGGAACAAAGTTTCATCATCTAATTGATCTTGAACCCACGTCATGAGGTAGTCGATGTACTTGGGTGCAGAACACTTGATGGGTTTTTTGACTGTATGCCCATCGGCCCAATGGTATTCATACTTTGGTCCCGCCGACATGATAGAACAACTCTCCTCTGTACAAAACTCTGTAATAGTCCCGTACAGCATGTTGATTTGGTTGAAAAAGTCCACAGCTGCAACAGTCAATGGTATGAAAAAGAAACTATTAATTTCAATTCAAAGGAGATCTACATTTATAGGGATGTGGTTCTGGTGTAGTCTTGCAAAACATTAATTAAATTAGATTGTTTTTTTCATTATTTCTGAAAACCTGGTCCTCTATTGCACTAAGTACTTTGTAAAAATAAATAATCTAATAATATTTATGTATATCTTTGTATGATACCATCTTGAAATATATTATATCCACGGCTGTATTATAGTTTAAAAAAATCTATAGCCCACTATTCTGAGCCATTTGTTGAAACACATTGTTTCCCAGTGGGTTTTTATACATTTTAACAAGAGCCTAGTGATAACTAAAAATTGTAAGGCAAGGCTGTATTATATTTCTACACCATACATGTAACCAGGGTGTGTGGTGGTGGGGTTAACTCCCCTCCCCCCATTCGATTTGAAAAATTAAAACAATCATACACAACCAATTTTTAAAACCTGCCTATTATTAATAATCACTCAAATTATTCATAATATAATGCGGCATTGTGAAGTGTTCAGTAGGGTAAAAAAATAATACTTGGGAAGATATTGACACATCATCAACAGTTCAACTTCAGTGTACCATACAAAATTCGTCTTTTTTAATCACTCTACAAGTGTTAGCAAAGGTTTTCTCTTTGAGCTTACCACTTTGCCAAGCATTTCAACTTGAGAATATAGATCTTTTAGCTGCCATTAACATGATAAATCGGCTCAAGGAAAAATTTCAAGAAATAAGAACAAACACTGAAATTAAGTTTTCAACTATTTACGAATCACCTAAATCACTCGTTGAATTGTTTGGTTCAAATCTTGTCACACCAAAACTATCAACCAGACAAACACAGAGGTGTATTGTAAAAGTAGACTCTGATGAGGCTTAATTCAGAGGTGCAATTTTTTCGCTGTTTTTGGATCATTTTGGGAGTCAATTAAAAACTTGTTTCTTTAACCATCAAGAAAGTGCTTGGCAATATTATGTGCCAGATGCCAACAGAGGAATCGGTTATCACTGAAGCAGAGAAGGAACATATGAAAAAGCTGATTGCTTTTTATGGGCGAAATTTGCATTGTAGTGATGTGGCACGAAAGAGTGAATGAATTGAAAATAAGTTCAAGAAAGGCTATGAACTATTATGTTGCCCACAATGAAGAAATATTATCAGTGACCAGAACTTTGTTGAAACTCTTAGTAACCTTTATAGTGTCAACAAGCACCAGTGAAAGATCATTCTAAACTCTTCGGAGACTAAAAACTTACTTGAGAAATACAACAGGGCAGCAAAGGCTGAATGGCCTAGTGATGTTAAATATATATTGAGAAATAAGCATCTCTTTGGACGAAGTTCTAGATTAAATGGCAAAGTCACCTCGTCGATTGGAATTCAGACTAAATTAATGTTGTGATTGGACACTGTCCTTAAGTTAGTTTGCTGTTAAACCAAAGAATGTCTCTTTCGTGTTTTATAATAAAACAAAATTGTTTTTAAATGATCTTGTATTATGTTAGTCTAATCCTGTTTCAGGGTTTTAATTTTAACTAAATTTCAAGCCTAATGATTATTTATTATAATCGTAAATCGTCACTTAGGCACTCAAAAGCCAGCAAAGTAGTGGGCTGCCGACAGTGAACAGTATGGCACAGGCATGTTGTTTTAAAGTTTTACATATACATTTTGGAGGTATTTCTTTTAGACCATTTCGCTGCAATGACAAAGCATTATTCCAAAAATTCTACTTATAAATCAAAGATTGTGACTAAAATTTTATAGATGTAAAATGCTTAATAATTTTATCAATATACTACGGCAAAAATTAGTTCATGTATTATGTTTTATATAATGTAAAAATTCGAAAACTTTCCTGGAGAAGGACTTGTAAAGTCCGTTCATGATAGGTTTTTAGCTGGATGACAGTTCGAAAATTATATGTTTAGGTTTTGGGTTGCCCACACTTGTAAAAGATCACTGTTTTGTTATAAACGTAAAGATCTCTAATTACCTGTTATATATTACATTTAAAATAACATAAACTTAAGTTTTCTCATACTTTTTCATCTTTTAAAATTATCTCTTTTAATCCAACTCGAAACAATATTGTAAACATAATTAAAAGTACCTATTCTTCGTTTTAGAATGTTATTGATTATGTGTGATATAGTGCACACATCAATACCTTTTAATGCAGGCATCGTATTTACTTGGAAAAGAGATAAAATTTTGTAGATTTTTTTACATACAATAAATGATTTTATGATTATTTTATTGTATTTTGAAATATTTAACTGAATAAAATATTTTCAACAGTTGCGTGCCTGCATCATTGTAAACATTTTTTTTACCGTCATGTACAATCATATGGTTTAAATTCGTCAATCGCTATTTTGAAGTTATGTTCGTTAGAAGTTTTTGTGAAAGTGGTGTGAATTTTTTTTAAGTGAAATAAAGCAATAAATAAACTTTGTGTCCGTCCTCAAATAAATATATAAATAATATTGACTTAAATTACTGTGGTTAACTATCACATTAATATATTACCATCTGTTTTCATTACAGTCATCTAAAGTTATAGATGTCAGCTGCTGGTGTAGTGATATATTAAGGATTACTTCTGGTAACATTTTGAGCTGTCATCCAAGTAAATTTAGGTCATGAATGAATTATAGTCCCATCCCTGCTTTTTACTAGTGTAGAGTCCATACCTCTCGGGGCTGACCCCACCGCCTCCCCCTCCATTTATTAATCCTAGCTACGCCTATGCATGTATCCACCCTATTTACTTTATATAACATGGATAAGTGATACGAGTATGAATAAAATTGGTTAACCTACTAGCTATTTAAAAAAATAATAATAATGCCTTTATTTGGGCAGAGTTAAGGCCAGCGTCTTTTCTTACACTTGAACCCTTAATAATAAAGAATATAAATTTAATACCTATGTACTAAAACTAATTTATAATACTTGTACAAAAATAATAATAACAATCAAAAATTTATTGCCCACATACATAAATGTAAATTTATGAACACATTACAATAAAACAAATGAGGAAAGTAGAACTAACTAAAGAAGAGAAAAAAACCCAAAAAGAAACAATCACTCCACACACACATTCAAATGTCATTATGCTAAGCATAACAACATATAAAAACATAATGGAGATAGCAAATAATTACAAAAAGAAAACAATGCTGATACTATTTAGTAGCTATATAGATTAAATACACCATCATCATCATCATCATCAATTATTATTATTATTATTAGTCGAAACTGGCTAATTTTAAACTAAAGGGACAACTAGAAAAATTCAAACTATCCAAAAATTTTAACTAACTAAGTTTTTACTTGGGCTTATAAAAATAACTTCAAACATTAATTCAGTGAAGTAAAATATGTTAGTGTATCTATTACTTTAAAAGTACAAAGACCGCTAAATCTTAGAATTATTTAGAAATATCTAAAACAATATTGAAATTTTGGGCTTTTACCGGCTGTCATCGGCAAATCATAGCATTTACCAATATCTGTTGGTAAATGTTAGAAATATTTTATAGCATATTTAAATTTTGAGCTTTTACCATCTCTCATCGGTAAATTCTAAAATTTATTAACATGTCTTGGTAAAAGTGATCATATTTATTATCTTAGCTAATTAAATGTTTTTTTATTTAGCTATCAATTTACATTTTACCTTTTTTGTGATTTTGAAATCTATTTTGTGTTGGATAAGTTCTTGCCACAGTAAATTAAACCTATTACAAGCAGATAAAGCAGTGAACTCTTAAAAACCCATGATTTTTTTTAACGAGAACTTAGGAAACTCAAGTTGCCATATGCTGATACTAGAGGGCATGGATCTGGTATGCCTTTCAAACATGTCCTTATATTTTAATAATTTAAAGTGAATACTTTACATTCATAATATAATAATTGATAGCATTAGTATTTGAATAGGTTTATAAGCTAAAAATATTTATAGTAATTTTAATATTATTATCATTATTATGAATATTTTTTAGCTTATTTTAATTTATTTTGTTCTTTTTTTTTATGAAAGGACACCTCTATGACACCCCATGGTACCCAGCGCGGATCACCCCATTTGTACCCCCCTTGCTATGCCAATGAGATTTTTACAAGCAGGTTCTAAGGGGATTCCCTCTACCGCTCGATTGAGCCACACTCTTTGTTCACGTATTGCAGTACCTCAGTTTCAGTCTGGTATTGTGTGAGTTGTGTGAGTTTGTACGGTACATAAACCTTTCGCATTTTGTATTTCGTATTGTTTGGAACAGTTGTTTGTCCTGTTTCAGTCTATAAAAATGAGTGATGATGTGTGTAAGAGAGATAGAAGCTAGATTTTGAAGAGGGATAGAATGAGTAGGTGTCAGGTGAGTGGGTATCGAGATTATGATGAACATGAAGAGGGACTAGACATGAGGAGAGGTATTGAGTATATCTTGTTAGTAATATTTTCGGTATCATTACAATAGGGTGTAGATGCCGTCTATCAGCAAGTTGTAGCCAGTCAAGTTTGTTATATGTAGAAATATATTCACGGGATCTCATGTCGAAGATCTTACACACGTGATTTGAAGTTTTTGTAGCTTACTAGCAAGATCATCAGACAAGATCATCAGACAAGTCATTGTAAACTATATCATAGTGGTCAAAGTGAGGAATTATTAAGAGTTTGAAAAAAATATTTTTAAAGATCAGCACTTTCAGTACCAGGCCACGATTATGTACCTACCTGCAGAAACCAAGCAATTTTAGAGATTAAAAAAAATTAATTTCTCCACAGCCACACAATGGATTTTAAAAGTTCAAAGACCAGTTTGGAGCCACATTCTTCTTTATTATGAATAATTTTAATCTCGTGTAATATCTTGTAAAGTGCTCATACTAGGGTTCTTATTAAAAGTGTAAAAGGCAAAAACAAAAAAGTCATACAAATAATAAACTCATACAATCAGTTGATAAAGTAGATTTAGGTGATAGGTGTTGTTGTATACAATAAAATATGCATATAGGCTCATAATGAATAATTCAAATTTTAAATGCTACCTGATTTGTAAATAAATATATTATAAAATTATATTTTATTGACTATAGTCTTACCCACAACCATAATGCATTGTAGTCTATACATTAGAAATGATGATAGCTTATATGTAAAGTGTTTATCATTCAAATAAATATTAATCATAATTTAAGAGGAATTTTGGCCCTACAATATAAAATAATATTTTTATATTGACATTTGCGAGACAGGCCTACTATAACATAGCGTCCACCTTCGTAAACAGCATTGAATTCTATATTTTATCACTAATTCCGCCAATTCTTCTAATGCATCATCATTTCCATATATATAATGAGCTAAATTCACTATTTATGTTATTTCATCATCAAAGTGTGTCTTATGACTTCCAGATAAAATGTATTTATCCACCACATTTTTATCGGGAGTTTTAAGTACCTGGTAACTTTTATCTGGAAGTTAAAATGGTTATTATAGTGATGCATTGTTTTTAATGAGTTTTCGACTATCAGAATCTGTTTTTAGGTTAAAATCTTGGTTCACCAGTTTAATAAGCACAGGCCCAGCGTCTAACTATATAAAGTTAGAACATTTAATTCACCATTTTATATAAACTGACAAGCTATTTATAGAGTTATATTTATATAAGAACAAATTATCAAAATGTGAGTACAATAGATGAAATTTTGTAAACGTTGTACCCAAGTATTTCCCACATTTTGGCAGACACCAAAATCAGTACTTGCAATACATCTGAGCTTCTGCGCCCACATCATGCCATCTGTTTCCTTGCACTCGTTTAGCCGCCATTATTTAACCAATTTTGAGCATTCTCGCCACTCACTTGGTTGTAGCGCTAACAGCAGGGCTTATACGCATGCGTACACTAGTAAAAACAGTACCAACTTTGCGTGTTCTGAATAAACATATACTTATCCTACAGATAGCCTGATAACTTTTATCTGGTAGATAACTTTAACCTTCCAATAGCAATATGTATCCGGTAGTCATAAGACCGGCCTTAAGAAGATAAATGTATTTAATAATACCAAGATTGATAAAGTTTGATAATTTTGAATCATTAGCTTACAGGGTAACTATTCAAATTTATTGAACTTTTATCAACCTTGGTATTAATCAATTCACAGATAAAATTAAAGCAAAATTCACTCAAATCACAAGACAAATGTTTTGTCATAAATATTGACCTATTATTTGCCCATAATCCTTTGCGTTTTATGACATCTTTTCCTATAAACATTAAATTGTTTATTTAATCAATATTATTCAAAATTGTAATTCCATAACATAATATGAAAGGTTATATTAAGTAAGGATGGGTAAGAACCATAATTATATAGGCCTTAAATAAATTATAAAAAGTTCAAAAGTTAGGTTTGTATCATAATAATTGTTTTAAACGTTAATTTTGGTTTTTATATCTGTGTCATCATCTAACGGTTGTAGCAATTGTAATCAAAGTTTATATTACATGTAATATCGCTCTCAATACACTTAAGAACCAAAGACAATAGGTGATCTTGGCTTATAGTTGATATAACTCATAAAGCATTTCTTGGTTTAATTGAGTATACAAAATGATCTTTGTCCTAAATTTGATCTAATTATCGAAAGATAAATCATCAAATTAATATGCACATTTGGAAAACTTGTTACAGTTTATCTTTGTTTTGGATTTTATTATTTCAACTACATATAATGTGTCCTGTACAACACAAAAAACAAGACAAACTCATGAATAATGTTTGTTTCTAAATCTTACAAACAAGCTTAAGTATTGACCAATATTTGGCTTTGGAATGAACTTTATAAAGATTTGTCTGCAAGAAAATTGAAGGTATCATGTAACATGGTATGGTATTTTTGTCATTTCTGTGACGAGTGACTACAATTCGATAAAATAATCATCTTTTGCATTCAATTCTGGTAACTATTCTTCCAGGTCTCATCAATCTCTTCCTTTTATGAGTTTAGCCTTTTTTATTATTATTATTATTATTATTAGCACCGAGTCTTACTACCCGTTCGGGTTATACGCACTTACGCTAATGTGCAATGGTAAGGTGATTGTGAGATGAAATGGAGGACCTACAGTTTAACGTGGGATCCGAACCACGGTGGAGGCCTGGCATTCCTCACATTCACAAGATGTCTTGTCAGAGGTGAAGGAAGGGTTTGGTAATCAGATAAATCTTTGCCGGGACAGAGGATTGAACCCCGGCCGCCAGCATAGAAGTCTGACACCTTACCCCTAGACCGTCAGGTCACCATTTATTTAGCCTTTACATTGTTTATATTTTGTATTCATATTTTATGTGTAAACTTATGTTTTAGACATTTCATCAAATCGTTTGAGATTTATATTTTTGTTGATGCATTATAATTTCATATAAATGTTCATATCTTACACTATGTTTCTTCACCAAAATTAGATTTAAATTATACATTTTTGTGTTTGGTAATTTCACTTGATACATCTACCACTTCAATAACTGTTTAATTTAAACTTTTATTATAACCACTCATTACTTTCAGCTATTTTTTTAGAATGTTTTCTAAAATGCTTTTCATTGTTTGTAATTAGAATTTAAAGCTAAGTTCATTTTCCATCTATTCATAATCTTCATATATGTTATCATCTCAAACATAAACCAAAATCCAGAAGAGCATAATATAATTTTGCAATTGTGTACAACTCAATTCCAGGTTCTGTTTTTACATTCTGCTACACAGATTTCATTGTAATTTTTTTTAATGATATTGCAGCATCATAACATCAGGCTATAAAATATATGTAAAGTAAATGCAGAGTGCCTAAAAAAGGAAGTAATGTCAGCTTTATGTGGATGTGGTTCCTTCATCTGTAAAGCTAGGTTTAAGAATGCTACCAATGAAATCTTCTGATTGACAAATGGTTTTGCTGAACTACTGTGGAGCATTGATACATCTTAACAAGGATCTTTACATTTAAATGAAGGCCTTTTATCTTTATTTAGCCAGTTTCATGTTTTAGCTTAGCCTATCTTCATAAGACATGACATTTGATGCACGCTCTTAATAAATAACATTAAAAAACAAGAAAGAATTCCAAGCTTTTTTACTTCAAACCCCTTTCCTAATAAGATAATATTTTCTTGCAGTAGTGACAAATTTACCTATAAATTGTAATTCATCTATTAATGGACCATCCAAAAGTGAGATGATCATGTGCATACACATGTTTATTTTCAATCCCAAAAACATTAGATTTTCCCTCTCTACCTTAGCTACCATTGTGGTTGCATGTAACACCAACAAGTTTTCATCTCTGACTCTCATAAAAACTAAGCCATGATTTGCAGTGTGCTCTGTCACACATTGAATTCAAGAACTGATTTTAAAAAAACAGTCCCAACAATTACACTAATTTTCAGTCCTATTTTGGTACCACTATGCTGCCAGTTTCACATTGATTTTTGTATAAAATAAAGGAGTGACTACAACACAACATTTTAAAGATTTTCTCATAACTCTCCCAAAAGATAAAGGGGGGAGTGAGGGGTAAGATAAGTTTGATGATATAGGTTCCAAGGGTGGCATCAGCTGGGAAATTTTGGGTTGGGCCAAACTCAGTCTATACAGAAAATTATAATAGTAAAATAAGAAAATGTAGCTTACCAGTCTTTATTTAAAAGGCACACTATTTTTTTTAATGTGACACACATGGGCGTAGGGAGTATTTAAGTTGAAGCGGGGTAGGGGGGGGGG
>CABEEJ010000160.1:272044-312431 GCA_901482245.1 Timema douglasi
GGGGGGGGGGGGGGGGGGGAGGTGTTAAAATTGTAAGTTTATGATTTGGTGTTAAGACTTACTATTAAACCCTAAGAAATAAGAACAATGTTACTTTATGCGTATTGGTGGAACTTTATTGTGAGGAGGAAAGATGGGGGTGGTGCAAGTAACAAAAAATTAGGATCTTTTTACCCTCCTGTTCCCCAGTTAATGTTATAAAATTGGATGGTCCTAGAATATATTTGTAGTGATCCTAATTTGGAGGGTTTTTGAAAATTATACTCTTTTAAAGCTATTTAGAACGTTATACCCATTGCATTTTTTTAAATTTGGATACTCCTATAGGCTACTTGGTGTTATCTCTTCTGGCAAATTTCTGAAGAATTAACGCCTCTAAATCCTATTTTAAGAATGGCTCAGTGATTTTTTTTTTTTAAATTAGATACCCTATAATTTATTAAAAGTGCTCCACACAGATTTTTTTTTAAATTTCAATGCCCCTATCTAGAATTTTCCTAGATTTTTTTCCCCCAAAAAATTAGAAGCTATCTGAAATAGTCTTCCATCGGCAATTTTTTTTAAATCGGATGCCCTTAGACGCTATTTGCAATAGTTCTCACCTGTATATATATTTTTTCTAACCAGATGCCTTAAGAACTTGTTGAATGTGGTCTTCCCCTAACACAGTTTTAAAAATTTAATGATTTTAGAAACTGATTGGAGTATTCCTCGCTTGGATTTTTTTTAAATATTATATGCAAGAAGCTAGTTGGGGTGACCCCTTACAGGTATTTTTTTAAATTAAATGCCCTTAGAAGCTATTTGAAGTGATACTTTCCTGGAAGAGTTTTTAAAAGTGAATGCCTCTTAAGTTATTTGAAGTATGATACAAGGCCATCTTCAAGCTTTACATTTAAAACTTTGGAACATTTCAGAAGGTGAGAGGAGGTTGGGGGTTGAGAGCCCCCTAAACCCACTACCTGCCTATGTCCATGGTGACACACATATTCACTTGTTAATAATATCACTATACATACATATCCTGGCCTAACAATAATGAGCAAAGAAATTCACATTTCACTCTTTTCAATGTTTAGTGACTGAAGCTTAATTCACACATTCGCCGAAAATAGAAAGCAGACTCTGCCTCAGAGGTGCAGCAATTTACAGACTAAGTTGATCCATGATGCACTGCAACCCTAACGTAAAACAGCTAACTAACAACAGATTTTATTTTCTAGTAAATAGACGTATATTTTAGATAGTTGTCCTGATGGATGTTTACAAATTATAATGCTGTGTCGTGGCACAATCCAATACATCAATACACACATTTGACATTAACAGGTTATTTCAAATCTCCTAACAATGGCCAATGAAGCTGTCTGCTAGTTTCTGGCTGTAGAGCGCATGTGCACTGATTTTTAAGATGGTTTGTTTTCCTGTGCCTAACTTCTTGAGCAGAGTATACAAAGTAGAGAATAGCTTAACTTCAGAAGAACAGCTAGCGCTGATTAAGCAGAAATCTTGTGATTGGCTTAGAGCACGTCACATGACCATGTTTCTGTTCTGCGCTAGTTTTTCGGCAAACGTGTGAATCCACAGTAAAAATAAATAATTAAAATGCACATGATTGTCTCCAGGAGCTTCAATTCATATGAATATGCCATCTAGAGGCTGTTCTAGAAAGCAGACATGTGAAGTTAGAAGCAATTTTAGATGAAGGTGAAGTCGATAAAAATGTAACACTAAGACTTCAAAATAAAAACTTATAAAATTATAACAATATATGGTAGATGTAAAATTGTACTTTTATACTTTTTATTCTTTAGGACCAATATTTATAGTTTTGATTGACAAATTTATTCAAATATAAATTCACAATGCCAAAGAAGCTTCCCACAAAGTAATCAGTTTGGAAAATTTTACTGCAGTAATTTTTTTATTACTAATTAATATATTTTAGCCAGTATCACATTGATTTTTGTATAAAATAAAGGAGTGACTAGAACACAACATTTTAAAGATTTTCTCAAAATTATCCCAAAAAATGGGGAGAATGGGGGATGAGATAAATATGATGAAATAGGTACTAAGGATGGAATCAGCTGGAATTTTTTTTAAGCCACTGCTCTATGCTATTATTAGTTAATGATGAGGGAAATGAAGTATGATTATATTTTAGCACTTCCTTTCTCTATTGTAAAGCACCTTCGTGTGTAAATGATAGAAAGTCACATACTGTTCACAGCCACCCACTCATTAAGGTCCTCTCCTTCAGGCAGCATCACAGCTAGTCGAAGGTTCCCGGAGCCTAGAGTTGCTGCTGCATGTTTCATAAGGTCATACTGGTGCGTCCCCTCCGGTATGTTTTTCTTTGGCTTGAAAGTTTTGGACGAACGGCTTCCGCTGTATGTATAGCACAACTAATGAGTACCAAGGTTAATGTGTGAAAGGGATTTGTTGATATAAGTAATACAAATATTATTTCCATGTCAGGATGTGTATAAAAAATACTATAAGAATGGGATAAACAAAAACATTACTATTTTAAAATTGTTTAGGGAAAACTAAATCTATGATCGCTTTGGTTTCTAGTTTATATCAATGATTTATGCCAATGTGACAAAGTGTAATCTCAAGTTATTTGTAGATGACACAAAACTGATTTATTTTGGAACCAATCCGATATTATTTTTGAAACAGTAGAGGAAGACATTGGTCAAAGTTACCCATTGGTTACACAATAAAATGTTAACGTGCAACCCTAAAAAGACACATTTCACCAACATTACTTCCAATCTTAAAATTCTCGGACTAATGCTATACTTTTATTTAATGGCACCAAAATAAATTATGTTTGAATATAAGCTAGGTTATTACAAAAATATTTAGGACAATACATTGAAAATTGCTTAAACAGGAATGAATATAACTAACCATATAAATAGTAAGATAATACCATTTAATGGTAGGACCTATATTGTCAAGAATAAATGAATTAATGCCTTCCCTTAAAGATTCTCAAACAATTTTTCTTCATACATATTCAGTCATCTTTGATCTATGAATGAAGCCTGAGTTAATGCAACCAATTACAGATTAAAAGAACGAACTGCCACAAAACAGGGTCATAAAAAAACTAGTGGCCTACTAACTTTTATTTAGACATAATACCAAAAATATGTATTATATAAATAAGATGCTAACCCTTTATGCAAGAATAAAATATCTATCTTATTCTCTAATTTATAGCCCAAATAACATATTAAATAGATGAAATCAAGTATTACCATATTATATATGAATAGAAAAATTCATGAACATAACACAAGGAAGCTTAATGACTTTAACCAACAATATACTGGTAAATGTGAAACCAAATCTGCTCTAAATTTAAAATATGAGTAAAGAGTGAGCCTGGGCACAGGCTGACTCCTGGATGTACTTCATTCACGGTAGGAGTTTACCTCTGAAAGGTCTTTTTTCCTACCAATATCCTACTATATAATAGATTTCTGGTAGGGAAAAAGGTCTTTCAGAGGTAAACTCCTACCGTGAACGAACTTTAGCTCAGTGGTTAGAGCATTGGCGTCCTAAACTAAAGATCTCGGGTTTGATTCCCGTGTGCAGGTGTCATGTTTAAATTTATTAACTTATAAGATTTCTGTCTTGACTTACAGTACATAAGAGTAAACTAGTAAATGATTATCAACAAACAAGGTGTAAATCATTGTAATAAGCCTACATGAATGTTCATATGGTGGGGGACAACGAGTGAAGAATGATCCTGAATACGGGACGAATCTTGGATAGCTCAGTGATAGAGCATTAGCGAGTTAAGCCAAAGGTCCTTGTTTAAATTCCCATGTCCAGTTGTAATTTTTCAATTAATTTAAATTAAAAGAATTGTGGTCTCCTCCTTAAAGAGAATCCCATAGTAACAATGATTTTACACCTTATGTATCAATATTAATTGAAATTCGATCTAATTACATTCTTGTATTGTCCACTTAGCAGTATAACAACCCTCCCAAGTCAAAGGTTGCTGTGAAATCAATGATATATCATGGTAGCCGATGATTTACAGAGGGGTGCAGAATATGTCTGAACGTACGAACGAGGTTTGGGGGAAATTAAAGCAGTCCTGGGGAAATCTGGGGCAAGAAAAAGTCAAAAAAATTTGGTTATGTTTTTAGTACATTCTGGTTCTGATATGGTAGTTTCATTTGTATGAAAAACTAAGGCAGATGACACTCAACAACCATGTAGCCATAGTGCCATGTGCCATAGTGAGGCAGTGTTGATGTAAGCATAAAGAGTTGCGGTGTCTAGTGGCTAAGATAATGTGTAAGAGTTCTAGATAAAAAGTCAGAGGTTCAGATAAAGGTCAAAGGAAAAATCTAGTATTTCAACCTGGCTAAAGGCATGATTGAGTGATGAGTCATCAATCATCTACCCTACCGCGGGTGTTTGGTAGCTATGGCGGGAAGGCGAGGGAGATTAGGGAAGGGTGAGCGATGTTTTGTTTTAGTTTGAATTCAGACACCCTTATATTGCGGCCTAATTACATGGTGATGTGCGCACAGTTTATTTAAACTCATGACATGCGTATTGTAATAATTGTGTAACCATGACATTGTTGTATTTAATGGAACTATTAGGGTTTGTACATTGTACAATAGAAAAATGTTTATAAAAAATTAGATGGTTTGGTGAAACAAATGCTTATTATGTCAACTGTGCTTATTGTGAATGGCATGGCAGACCTGATAAACTCGGATATCATGTATCTAATAAACATCCCCAAGAAAAACTAGCTAGAGTATTTTTCCTAGTGTGGTTTATAGTGATAGACCTTGCAGGAGTGGTGAGTCTATGAAAATCAACTGTTAAATAAAGAGATCCTGGAATTACACTCCAGTGCCTCTTGCAATCAAGATGTAAAATTAAATGTTGGTACCGGTAAGCCTTCTGTTATCAATAAACAATTAATAACAATATGTAATGCTCACAAGGATATGGGGGAAAACTAATTTTTTATAAGGTAGGAACTATAAAAAGGACTAATTAAAGATATATTTGAATTTGAATTTTCTAAACTATGTAGTAGGTAATAATCCTCATTCCCTTCAGCCTCTATAAAAAAAATTCAATGTTTTAGTTTAGTGCTATAGTTTTCGGGGAATTTTTTTTTTGAAAAGTTATGTTCTAGGGAAATATTGATCTTTGAACATATTCTGTACCCCTAAATTAACACACATCCATCACAGATTCTGCCTTATACAAGTAAATAATGAGCCTGAGCACAGCTAATTATAATTTAAATTATCTAATACCTTGTCAATAGGTTCATCAATTTGTTTAACAATGTTAAACCTATATTATTATTATTAGCACCGTCTCTTACTACCATTTCAGGTTATATACACTTAAGCTAATGTGTAATGGTATGGGTGTGATGAAATGGAGGACCTAAAGTTTAACATTTAGGCCTAACGTGAAATATACTTGTAAAATCTAATTTGCCCCCACAACTAGATACAATGAATCAGCCCAATACGAGCCACAAAATGACAAAAATAAATAAAATCTAGTCTTAGTAGGCCTATCAGCTCTTTGAATAAATTGTTATTATGTAGGTCCAACCTTTAAACTTAAATCGAAAGGCCTACCGTTATGCCACTTAGTAAATAAACACCTACCAAAACCACATTTCATTTTTGCGAAGTACTTCTAGAATTTTTTTTAAATCTATAAGCAAGCATAACAATATTCAAATTGTCATAAAATATATGCTAATGTTTACGCTCGAGTTACGAAATGTTATTAAAAGAACAAATGTCAACTTACAATAGGAAGCTCATTCCGAATTATTATTTAATTGAAAATAATTAAATAATCTTGCTCTTGCTAAGAAGTTGTTTTTGATATATATAATTTTTTTTCAATATTTCATTTTTCCCATCTTAATTTGTTTATCATTTGGAAAACCTATTTTCGTTTAAGAATGGCAGACAGACAACATGGCCGACTTGTCATTTGCTAGTTGTCGAAACAAAAAATAAATATATCTGGCATACGAAGTAAGTTATACACTACAAAACACAACTGCACTGTTGTTACATACAAAATACAAGGTCCACATATTTAATATAAATTATTCTATTTCACTTTAGACAGGGGTACAAATTATTTTTGATTTCACGGATTCTATTTAAATTGCTGCAACTCGACACAATGTGGAATTAGCCTATATGTTTGTGGATCAAGAGTAAGAGGTGGACCATGAAACTAGTTAAATGTTTTAGACGGATGTGTGAAAAAAGAGATACATAAGAGTTTTAAGAACAAAAGAGCATGTATGAGTCGGTGTCGAAGTGAAGAAGTATGCAAGTGTATGGAAGTGTGAAGGAAGTTAAGGAGGATGGATTAAGAACAGAACTTTTTTTTATTATTATTATTACTATTATACAACTTTTTTTTTTGACATAGTAAAATATAAATATGTTTATATTTTATAGAGGTAGTGATGGCATATGATTGCTTAACCAAGATTAATTCATATTAAGCTTTTATATAAATTTAAAGAAAACCTTTGATTATGTTAACAATGAAATATTTATATCAAATTGGCCAATATGAGTATTAAAGGGAAAGCTGTGATTGGTTTAAATCTTTTTTTATCAAATAGGAAACCATATAGGTCTAGTAAGGAATTTAAGGGTACATTAGGACTACATGTAAAGTGAAGGATATATTGTACCAATTACACCCTACACCTAAAAGCTAGAGGCCATTACTAGTCTAAAAGAGGGTGGTTGGAACTTAGGGGAAAGATTACAACAAAGAGTAAAACATTTGCAAGTTAAAGAATTATTTGAATTATTTATTCAATTTAATTAACAGAGGTAAGACAAAAATTACATTGCCTTACAAGTCAAACTGAAGTGTGTTGGAAAACAAATAAATCATGGCTGAGTCTGTACTTGCGCAGTACGTTTGAAAGTTTATTTCAATCTCTTAACATAAATTTTAATTTTATTTAAACAAGTCTGGAACAGACCAAAAACATACAAAATGCTTAATATTATGAAAAATAATATTAAAGAAACTTTCTTAAATTATTTACAAACCATTTGAATCACCACAATAAATTCAGACTAAAAAAATTGTAAGATCAAGATTTAAATTTAAATATCAAATCAGATATTTATTAAAAATTTAAATTACTAAACCTTACGATGATTACAAAGAGCTTAAATATTATATTTTTAATGGTTACAACGCGTCTGATTCACCACTGTGAATACAGACAAGACAAATTTAAATTTTAGAATCAAAAATAAATTTAAATATCGAATCAGAGATTTATTAATAGCACAAAGGTTTAACTTCCCGACTAAAACTCAATTCCTTCTCGGAACTATTACCCTCGCCACTTTTAAAGAAATCGACCAAATTCCCACATTTTAATATTTCATATCAAAATAGAAAACAAAGCATTGTTACGTTAGAATACTTGTAATTTCTCACAAAATGAACCGGTGTATTTTAAAGTCAAAACCTAACTAACCAACAAAAATAAGATATTTTAATATGTACTCCGAAGAAGATACGTCTACAAAAATAACCTACAAAGGAAACATTATCAAGTTAAATAATTAAAAAAATTATTGGTAACCACACTAGCAATAAAAATTAATATTTAAACTAAATGTGTTAAGCCAAAAAATTTGGCTACCCGAATATTTTAAGAAATTACAAAAATACCAGAGCCCAAGTAGCAACAGGAAACATTAAGTGTCCCATAACAGAATTTACTTTCAAAAATAAAACTTTTAACAAAACATTTCAGATGCCTAAACTGACTGATTTCAACTACATAATAAACCTAGGGGTTCAAGATAATCAAACCCATATTTGAAATATAAATTTATATAATCAATAATATATAAGTATTTATAGCCATCCTGGCTAGATAATGTTCTAGTCTTGAATATAACTTATCGTGGAGGTGATGGATGTAATGGTCTTCGATGCTAGCTGAACGCTAGCTATATATATATATATATATATATAGTTGATGGATTGGTAGATAGGAAATTTCCTTATTAGGATATTATTAATATTATTATTACTATTATTATTGTGTCTTAATACCCGTTCGGGATGTACGCACTTACGCTAATGTGTGATGGTAGGGTGATTGTGAGATGAAATGGAGGACCTACAGTTTAACGTGGACTCCGAACCACGATGGAGGCCTGGCATTCCCCACATCCACAAGTTGTGATTAATACACGTCTTGTCAGAGGTGGAGGAAGGGTTTGGTAATCATATAAATCTGTGCCGGGACCAGGATTGAGACCTGGACCCCATAACAGAAGTCTGACACTTTACCCCTAGACCCCCAGGTCACCCTCAATTAGAAAATTGATTATTAGTAGTGTTAAGCCACACGCTAAGCAGCTGGTGGATATGCTACGTCTCTTTAATCACGTCCGCCAGTCTCTTGCTGGGTTTTATTTCCATTTGACTTGTTCCCAAGACACAAATACCAGACACATGGTGATTGGCTGCGGACTCTAGCTACGTTCATTCGGTCACGTAGACAAGTTCAAGAATACGAGTGGTCCACCTGTAGCTCAGTCGGGCCAATCAGGGAATTTCTGGATCCCTTTATTGGAACATGTTGTCGCTGCATCATCCATAGCTTGTTTAGAACTTCTCTTCATTCTAGGATTTGGTGTGAACAAGCTGGTTATGGAAGTCACGCCAGTCCGGAAAATACAACGAGTGAATAGAGCAGCTATATTAGACAAGATTGTGATATTTAATAATGCTGGATGTCCATGAGTATAAGTTTATTTGGGGTGGTATTTTACTAGCTAATCTTGCTAGTATAAATATTAAAGGATGTCTATATGTGAGGTCTTATTTGGGGCGGGTAGTAACATTATGATATTAGCAATACAAGCTAATTTTACAATATATGTACTTAGATCAATTGATTATGAACTATTAATAATGTTTCAATTTTCATTTCATAACAGTGTGCAGGCCCATCCTTAGTAAATGCGGGCTCCCCAGTTATCTGTCCCCCCCATGGTCCCCTCCCCCCAAAAATATTGTTTTTAGTACTGCATTTTATATTACCCGTTCGGGTTATAATATGTTAATGTACTAATTTAGCTAATGAGTTAGGGATAATTATGGTTGAATTTATAGGAAGTGCATACGTATTAACATGGAGAGAGAATGGAAAAATATTTAGTTTTAAACCAGCCCCAGTCCACCTGACTGGGATATAACCTTGAGCTCACAGTCATTGGCAGCTAGTCTATCGAAGCGGGTAAAAGATTTTTAAGGGCCAGTTTCATAGTCAAATTTAGTACGCCTCAAGTGCGGCGCTACACTAAATACAAGACGACACCTACCTAAACCAGAATGGAATGGGCCGTTCTCGCATAGGAAACTGGCCCATTCCATTCTGGTTTAGGTAGGTGTCATCTTGAGCTTAGTGTAGCGCCGCACTTGAGGCGTACTAAACTTGACTATGAAACTGGCCCTAAGACACTTTACTTTTATTTAGTGTTTGTTATAATAATATTTTGCACATATATAGGGCGTTCCCGGGTTAAACGGCTAAACTTCGGGAAGTGGTGGTGGATCAAAACACTAACTCAAAATGTTCTTTGGAGATTTGTTCGTTTTCGCTTTCTTTTGGTGCACAATATTAAATAAAAACAAAGTCGGTAGGTATTAAATAAAATATGAGCGATTTATTTTTTTTCAAAATGATGGCCTCAAGCCTGGAGACAAGCATTGCAACTATAAATGAAAGAACGAGTAGCTGACTGACGATGTGCGACTGTTGTTTCTTCGCGCGCTTGTGTTATCCTTTGTCATAATGATTGAAGGTCGTTAACAAGAACCACATACACTTTTTTGTTGAGAGCTCCCATACAAAACAATTGAATGGCGTTAAAACGGTTGAACGCATAGTCCAAATCATAGGTCTTTCACCGAGGAAAATTACCATTGCTGAGGATCTCTGCAGAAAAACGAGATTTTATTTGGTTTGTTGCTGTTTGAATGAAAAGGGAGTTAAAACGAACTAGTCTCCAAAATACATTTTGAGTTAGTTTTTTTTATCCACTAACACTTCCCAAAGTTTAACCGTTTAACACGGGAACATCCGGCACACCAATTTTCAGTTATGTAAGTTGGTGGTACATCAATTGGGTAAAAAGGATCAATCTTGAAATTTTCTTTGAAGACATATTTTCCTAGACCTTCATCATTATCTTAGTATCAAAATAGTTTCCTTTTCTTCCTACATGTTTTTCTTTAAACTTTGTATCTATTTCTTGTTGTTCAGCAATCTCCATTGCAGTAATAATTACTTACATATTTACTAAACCTGTCGCTCCCATGAGAACTTACTACAAACACTAACTAAATACTAAATTACCGCTATACTGCAAGTAAGATTATGAGTTAATCACAATAAATAGGTAATTCACGTGTTACGTAAGAATATATCTTCAGAGTTAGCTGTGCTTTATTCTTTGTTTTAATTAGTCATATTTGTTATCACTAGGTGTAAGCACCACACTGATATTTTGTTATTTGATCCAATTTCCGCCCTTCTCCCCTAATGGCTCTAGGCGCGTTCGTCCCACGCGTTTATTATCATAACGGTTAAAATTGTGAAAAAAAACCAGTTTTTTTAGCCTTGGGACACACAGCCATGAAACTAGTGATGGGTCACTCGTGAGCGAGTCATTCAAATTGAACGACTGGGTCACTCTAGAGCGAGTCATTCAAATTGAACGACTCTTGAACGAGAGCTGAGAATGAACGACTCTCGCTTCACGAGCGAGTCGTTCACGCCACAATTACACACTACATCATGCGTCTGATACATTGACCAATAAGGCAACAGTTTTTAATACACAATTATATTATTATTTGTACAAAATAAACGTATGAATGTTAGTTGTGCATTTAAATCAAGAACTTATATCAATAAAATAAAATAGGCATATTACACTTAAATATTAGGCCCTACCACAAGGATGAATCAGGCACCGCTCCTCTTTTTCCCCTTATCAATACTTTGTGTCCATGGGACACATTACGGGAGACATCATGCATTATTTTGATATTTCTTTACATCTGTTCTTTTCACTTATATGCTATCATTATCTCTGCCTACTCAATTTGAGTTTTCATCCAATGTTCGGTTTGATTTAGCTAGTCTTGGCTATCAACGCATCGCAACTGCACTACTTTCAACCGCACTTCTTCCTTAAGCTTAGAGAGTTGTTGTCATTCACGACTTTCTTTTCACTCTCATTAATTCGTTCTGGAAAGAGTTAGGAGTTTTTGTCATTAACGACTCTTTTATCGCTCTCGTTCATTCGTTCTGGAAAGGGTCAGGAGTTTTTGTCATTCACTACTCTTTTATCTCTCTCGTTCATTCGTTCTGGAAAGAATCAGGAGTGTTTGTCATTAACGACTCTTCTGTCATTCTTCGATCGATACTACGAAAAAATCAACTATAAATTCTTACTATCGTTACTATATAGAAGCACTGCCTACACTATTAAATTAACTATTTTTCTTAATATAAATATATATAATTCTGTGAATTAGACACTAAAGGCTATATATTAAGGTTAATTATTATAAATAATATGTGTAAGTAATAAAATTAAAGAATAAAACGCAATAGGCTTCGAATAAATAACACATAAAACTTGTTTCGTTCATAAGTTGAAAGGGAAGAGACAGATTTGCACAATCGGAACGGGACTTGTGAGAACTAGTTAGCGCTCTCTCGTCAAGTTAGAAATGGGGAAGGGTGAAGGTATTGGGAGCGAGCTAGCCATGCGGTGAACGATATGACTCATATGAACGACTCTTTTGAGTGAGCTAGCTCGCGTCAACGAGCTGGTTTGACCCATCACTACATGAAACACTCTCGGGTCAAATAATTAATAAGTGCTCGAGAAACAAGACTGGGGCACCCCAGCCATCATATCCTCACTCCAGTTATTCCCAATCACAGTTCACAAAGGTCAGTTATCTAAAAAAAAAGTCTGTGTTTGATCATTTGACGCGTGTGTAAAAAATCTCGCCTGTGAATACCGCATATATATTTTGGCTCTCCGGGAAGGATCTATTTATTTGAAATAATTGAACTATCGCTATGGTACAGTACAGTCTATTTAGAGGACAAATAACGCTGCTCATAAAGTTATTAAAAACCACAAAGTGTTTTTTATTGTGTTAAATTCTCTTTATAAGAGTGGGCTTAACCATTTTAGTTATTGTATTTAATTAGAAAACCATGTTGGTAAACTCGTCCCTGTGTCCCCTGACTTTAGGTTCAGTTTCACCTGTCAAGTTGATAAGGCTCATAATTGAATACTTATTTGTGTTTCATTGCTCTGTCGTGAACCTGTTGTGTGGACTCTGATTGTGTTTTATTTTTTCTGATTTAATAAAGTCAAGTGCATTTTTGTTTATTTTACTAATATTGGCCACATGAGGTTCGTAAATTTCACTCGGCAATGCGAGCTTATAAAAGAAACACATTGTTAAGATTATGGAGTTTGTAACGCAAGCAGATTCCAATGTGAACAAAGGGGAAGTATTGTCCGAGTATCACATTCGAAAACTATCTTTGTTCGAAAAGGAAGTTGAGTACAAACTTAGTGAATTTGAAGTGCTGTTGTCTAAGATTGTTTCGGAAAAAATTTAAGATTACAATGATGATTATGTAATTCATAATTGTAACCCTGTTACAACATATATAAGCTAAAAGGTTGTTTGGCTCACCATTCCTGCCCCAGCTGAACCGTCTCGGCAAGGCCACGACTCCATCAACACACCACGGGAATGTCAATATCGGACTAACTCGAGGACTGAAGTTCACTCTCCAATGCGAAAGCTGTGCCACGCCCAAAAAAAGAAGACGAGCGATATGCGTGAACTGAATGCGCTCCGTCGGCAGTGTTCGGATACTCAAAGAACCATTATTAGGTGAGAATTTGAAAGCGCGTGGAGTGTTTGAGCATGTTCTGGAAACATGCTACCTTTACCACTATCGCCCTCCTTTGGTTCCCGCGCCTCAAGAGCATATGACTTAGTCGTTGAGTATATATTGGTAAGGTTCTGTAATACAGACACACATTGCACTCTGATCACAAGGTTAGTGACCTGGTCGTAGTATAGTTTACGTATGATTATTCAAAATTCCATTTGGCTATATTGTTCTATCTTTTCAAAATTATCGTTTTGGGTTCGTAATATTTAATTTAATTAATTATTAAGTCAACATGCTCTTTAGCCCATGGATAAGTTTGATAACTTTGGACGGTTTGGACGGTCTGTCTTTATATTGTGATCATTTTGAAGGACGTTTTGTTCTTGTAAAATTTAACCAAAAATTTATTTTATCCGCCTTACGGATGGCTTTATATGTTTGAGTACCGCCATCTTGGTTCAGTTATAAATCTGGTAGCGTCGTACTTTAGTTCTGTCAATATTAACTAGTTGAGAAATTATAATCACTTGTTGTTTATTTTAAGATAGTTTATTATTTTTGCATATATTGCAAGGTTATGGTATGTTATCTAAATGTGGGGCCGTGAGTCGGCATGTTTGTGTTCTTATAAAGGACTTTAATATTTAACATTTGTACAAAAATTTTAGGCATAAGATCCAAAATTAGAATCCTTGTTGTTTATTCCGGTTATATCCGATTATTGTTGGGGAGAAGTATGCTAATTGGGACCTCATTGTTATTGCTTGATATCTATCTAATATTTATCTGATTTATTATTAGTATCTGGATCTTTGTTTTGACTACCGATTATTATTATTGACAGGGTTGATAAGAATTTGTATGAAAGTCAATTATAAACTTATCTAGAAGAGACCTATGAAATAAACAATATAGTCACTCTAATATAAATAACACTTTTCTAAATTATATACAAGCTTCTAATTCACCACAGTGAATTAAAACCGAACAAAATCAAAAAGGATCAAAAGTTTAAATTATTACAATGATATCAAAGAGTTTAGTGAGCCTCTTTTAAATGGTTAACAACGCATCAGATTCACACCATTGAATATAGACTAAACCGTTTTAAATTTAGGTAATAAATTTAAATATAAATATCGCACCAGATATTTACTTAAAGTTTTAACTCCTAAAAATTACACAAGATCACAAAGAGTTTAATGAGCCTCTTTAAAATTGTTCTCAACGCGTCAGATTCACAACAGTGAGTATAGACTAACCGGTTTTTAAATTTATGGAATAATACAAAGATACTAGCGCCCAAGCGGCATCAGGACACATTAAGTGCTCCATAGCAAAATTTATGTTTTAAAAATAAAAGTTTTTAACCTAACATTACCGGTGCTTACACTGACAGATTTCCATAACAAACTAAACCAAAGTATTTTAAGAAATTCAAACCCATCGCAGCAATTTATAGATTTCAAACAAAGATATAATTATAAGCCATCCTGGATAAATAATGTCTTATTCCTGAGGACGACTTCTCGTGGAAGTGGTGAATGTAATAGTCTATCAGATTTTCTGTGTTTCCTCGCTATATAGGTCTAGTTGCAAGGTAGGAAGGTGGGAGTTTTCCTTTGTTATTACGTCACTCGTTAACATCATGTTGAAAGGCTACATTGTTTTCGTCACCTAGGCCCGGTTCTTGTTGCCTTGATTATCAGCCGCTGCATTCGACTATTTCCCAAAACACGAACTCCAAGACACAAGACAAGCAGTCGTTGATCTATGCTTGTTTGATCACGTACGCCATCCAGGTTTCCAAGAATATGAGTGGTCTTCTAATAGTACAGTACGGGCCAATCAGCTATTGCTGGCTTTTTACGTTGGAACATTAGGGAGCTGCCCAATTTGTAGCGTGTTTTGGACTTCTCTACATTCTAGCATTCGTGGTGAGCAGGCTGGACTTGCAAGTTGTTCTACTCAAGGCAGATATACGCGTGAGTAGAGACCTATATTTGACATAGTAAGATTGTAATGTTTACTAATGCTGGATGTCTATGAGTATAAGATTATTTGGGCTAGTCATTTAAAAGCTGGCTGGTTCTATTAGTATTTCCATTGTAGGATGTCTATGAATATTAGTTTGTTTAGGGGCGGGTAGTAACATTGTCATATTAGCAGTACACACTAATGTTACATGCTAATATCTCCCTCTCGCACTAATTGTGTTTTTTGTAAAGCTGACACTCATTCAATATATTGTTGTTCAAATTTCATAGTCAAAACTCCTCAAGAAAGATTTAATTTGGTAAAAGCTAATGGAATCTGTTATAACTCTCTTGGTCACTCTCACACACTGAACAAGTGTGAATCATCACGTTTATGTAACAAATGTAATAGAATACATCATACTTCACTACATTTGGACTCAGACCCGTCTAAGGTCACTCAAACTCACTCTACTCGTCCACCGCATACCACACAGGGTTCTTCCCGTCAATAAGCCTCAACAAACGCACCCACTACAAATACTCCTTTTGTTTGTTTATCACACGCCCATAGTATCGTGCTTTTAGCAAAAACTCTTGTTAATTTCTAACAGCCAATGGTGTCTCCCTTGTTGTTCGTAGAATATTGGATTCTGGTGCTCAGAGTACTTTAATCACGGAACAATGTGCTCAATTGCTACAGGTCAAACACACTCGGCCTCAAGGTTAACAAATTGTATTTCCCCAGCTCTGGTAAATACTAAAGGCTCAACTTATCTTAATATTTCGTCTCTGAATGGAAATATAATCTTCCAAGAGCATCCCATAATGATATTAGATAAAAATAACTTCAGATCTTTCTTGTGCAGACCTTTCACCTGACATAAAAGGAATATGACCTTCTTTGTCTTAGCTGACCCCACATTTTACACCCCTGCACCCATAGATATCCTCTTATGTGCAGACTTGTTTGCACAAATTATGACTGGTGAAAAATATATTCTCGGAATAGACCTGCTCATTGACTTTGGTATTGTTTTTGGTTTCACCCTTATTGGACTCACCACCTGCTCTGCACCCAGTGCTCTCAATACCATTTTAATGGTGTCACCACTCTGCTCTCTACCAATTATATCGATCTTTACTCCGCCTTGCAAAACTTCTGATAACTTGAAGAACTTTCACATAGCGTGGGCCTAAAGAAGAACAATTATGTGAAGATCATTTAGTCTCTACGCACACTTGAGATGTTACCGGTCAATATGTAGAACAACTCCCATTCAAAGACTCTCACCACCCTCTTACTGACTCATCAAACAATGCAAGAAATACATTTATTGTTTTAGAACGATGATTTTATGCTCAACCTCAATTCAGACAATTGTATGTAGAATTCATGAAGGATTATCTAACAGCTGGTCACATGACTGAATGCAAATCACCTCCAGGTATTAACTCATCACACTAATCCTTGCCCCACCATGGAGTTATGAAATCAACCTCGTCCACAAGTAACCTACGGGTCGTTTTCGATGCCAGTGCCCGCACTCCAACTCAATTTCGATAAATCAGGTTTTATTACCTGGGCCTGAACTTCAAAATAATATTTGTAACGTGATGACTCACCTCCATCACCACCCCATAGTATTCTCATGTGATACTAAACAGATATACTGACATATATTGATATACCCTGATGATCAAACGTACTAATTAATTTACTGGTGTGACAGTTCCGCAGTACCTCTTACTGTCTATCAACTTAGCACGGTCACATATGTAATTAAATCATCCCCGTATCTTGCAATAAGAACTCTCCAGCAGTTATCGAAGGATGAAGGACCCAACTACCCTCATGCATCCAAAGTTTTGCAAACACACATTTTTGTAGATTATGCCATTTGTGTAGAAGTCACCATAGAAGATGTGCTGCTTCTCCAAGATGAACCTACAAATTTCTTAAAAATAGGAAGCTTTGAACTAAGAGAATGTTCGAGTAATAAGCCTCTATTTCTTAATCAGTGCCACAGGAGCATAGAGAAACCCCTCTCTATTTTCAGACACCAGAACAACCATTGTTCAACATTCTCAGGCTCCAGTGGACACCTGACTATGAAAATTTATCCCATCTCATGCGAGCGACAGGAGACGCCCAGAAGCATACAAAGCGTAACCTTCTCTCAATTGTGCCTCAAATCTATTATCCTTACGTTTGGTTAACTCCTGTAGTGTTCTGGTCGAAGTCTTTCATTCAGCTGTTGTGGACATTAGGCCTACAGAGTGATGAACCCTTGCCTGCTGATATTTCTAAAAACTAGGAAAGATTTTTTAAGAATATTCCCGTTTTAGAAGCCATTAGCATACCATGCTATTTCTATCTTGCATCTGCTACCAACATTAAACTCCATGGGTTCTGTGATACCAGTGAGTCAGGATATAGATGATGCCTCTACCTCAGATGTCTTTACCCAGACAACAAAGTGACAGTTAGTCTTCTCATCGCCAAATCACGTGTATCTCCCCTTAAAAGAATTTCCATATCTCGCTTGGAACTTTGTGCCGTTCACTTACTTGCCAAACTTATGTACTATTGAACTGACCTCTCATCACCACATTGCAAAATTGACTCTAGAACTTCTTGGTCAGATTCCATGATGGTCCTCTCGTGGATCTATACACCACCATACTGGTTCAAAGTGTGTGTGACCAATCGTATCGCACAAATCCAAGATTGACTACCTCCTCACATTTGCATGCATTTCGCTTCTTTCTATATCCCTGCTAACTGTGCCTCTCGAGGTTTATCCTCTTTAGATCTCAACGATTATTCCTTGTGGTGGTCTGGTCCTCCGTGTCTCTGGGTTAGTTCCCATTATTGTTATCAAGGACAACGCTTGCGCATTTCCTATATTATTTGCAGTAAACCTTTTCTCTACATAACAATAAACGTGCAAGGTGAAGTAAAATAAGCAAAATGTGAACATGACACTCTGACGGTTCGCCTAAACAGGGAGGCAAATATACAAGCGCGAAAGCAAAAATTTCCCATCTCAAATAGTTTTTTCCCTTCTGTCTCATCAGCAAGCGGGGGGCCCCATTTTGAGGAACCCTGTGTGGCAGTACCGTTCACACATTCTTGAGGGTGGCACTGACAGTGTGATCTAAAATCATAGAGATTTATATAGTTGTAATAGTATATTTTATTTAAAAAAATTAAATACGAGGTTAATACATAGATTATATACATAATTGTGCATGTCATATAAATGAGTATTTATGTCGAAAGAGATGTATTCCAGTTAGTGTGGTTCGTTTTCTCCCGCCATTTCTCCATTTCAATAACTCTCTCAGAGTGTATAACGGATGCTCCAGAACCCATTCTGGAATTGCGATCTTCAAATTGTTTTTTTCAGGGAATCTCTTAAGACAGTAAGGGAGAACTTTGGAATAGGCTGCTTCTCTGTACGATGGCTTATTTTTTCTTTTCATACAGACTAAGATTATCTGGTGCTATATATAAATTGTGATTATTTATTGTGTTATAGTGGTGCAGGTTTCCATGTCTGATTTTGCCCGTTGATTTTGCATATAGTTTTGTTTCTTGTACTATAGTGCCAATAATGTTAAGATATTCAGATCACTATACGCCGTTTTTGCAGCTGTCCTACTATCCAGTGAGTGCTCTGATTGCCTCTTTTGCACTACTAGCACTCTTCGAAGGTTTGTGGGTGTTATCCCGCTCCCTTTGACTAGTCTGTTTTGTATCTCAAAATTAGAGAAGTAAGCTAAGTTAAGTGAGGTTACAGAAGAAAGTATAAGCGCGGAAGGGAAGCGGAATAGTGTTAAAAATATTTTTTGAAGAGGCAAAATCACAATGTTGGAAAAGTAAACAGGACTGCACGATATATTTGGATAAAAATATAAATGCTGCAGAAAATGGAAGAGAGAAGGAAGTAGTAAAACATCAACAAAGAATAAAATGTTAGGCTAAACAATGAGCTAGGGAAAGAAACAGACAATGAGGGAGAGACTATATGGAGAAGACATGCGATGAGATTCTCAAACTGGAAACAAAATAAGTTATGACCTCATCATGTACCAGAAAGAAAAGGAACTGGGAAGGAATGAAAACAAATGTGTTAAACTCTAAAGTGGCCCTTACTTCTCAACTATTTAATATATATATTAGTTTCAATTGTTTATTTTGTTAAGTTAACACCAATCTTAAAACACCAAAATTCGCCATGAATGTAATAGGGTTGCAAGTGCCAAGTATTTATAATATTCAAAGACATTCAATAATATTTTATAAATCATTTACCCATTCGCCCCCCCCCCCCGCCCCACCCTTAATTTTATTAGAAATCATGTTAACATTATCAAGATCCTGAGAGTATCACACTCACAGTACATTATTGTTTTCCAATCAGTTAGGTATATTTTAATAGTCTTCAGCCCCTTCATTGTATCATTCTTTTCTAGGGTTAATTTAATTTGTATTTATTATTACTAAATTAGTCAGTTCAAATGTTTAGTTATAAGACAGTGTGGAGTTTCATGTTAATAATAATTAGTCCAAACCACAATTAAAGTATTAAGCAAAATATGTTCTAAATTTCAATTCATTAACTTCATTTTTAGGCCTTTAAATTTTAAATCTAGTAGTTTTCATTCTTAGAAAGTCTTAGTTGAAATTATAGCGTCATCTAAATTTATTACTTTTATCTATCACTTTTAAAGAATCGTGCTGTTTAATTTTATTTGTACCCGGAAGCTTTAAGATGCACGTTTGGCCTCACAGTTGAAAGGGGGGGTTTGAAACGAAGAGCTAGCCAATCAGCATAACAGATTGTATCGTCTGTTTTTGATAATACTAAGAAGGGAAGCGCTAGATACGATACAATTTTAGCACACGAGATAGAAAGAAGTGTTAAGGGGTACTCAACGAATAGCCGTTCTTTCAAATTGGCTTTAGGGTGTTAGAGATGGGTGGAAGAAAATGGAGACCAACATGTGGTTAAATTATCCCAGCGTTAACAATATAATCCTTAAGGTATTGACTAACACTTTTTTTTTTACCACATGTAATATTTAAAGATTAAATGTAATAAAATTCAAAGTGTTAACGTTAATTATTATCTTCAAAATAAAACTTACGAATAAACTCATCAATTTCAATCTTTTTATTCGAATAAGTTCTCCACCTCCACCATTATTAATCAACCCATAGAGGAATCTGAGAAGCTCTACCGAACCAACTGGCTACCATGGAAGAAACCAAGTGAAGAATATGGAGAGGAAGCTAACTGACTACTCACAGAACAATAAGAATAGAAAACCCCAAAGGTAAAATGGTGACCGATCATAAAGTGTTTCTTAAGACTTTGAAAGGATATATAGAAGAATCGTTTGAAAAGGAAAATCAACCAGGAAACCAAGAGATTGAAATGGAAGTAGAGGTAGATAAAGACAAAAAAGGACTTATTAATTTAAAGAGTAAAGTGGAGAGAGCCATAAATGTCATGGGAAAAAGGAAAACTGCTGGAGATGACATACCAGCTGATCTTTTGAAAGAACTGGGAAACAACGGAATAGTGGCTATGACAAAATTTATAAATAGTATCTACGAACAGGAGAATGGCCCAAGGACTTTATAGACGTAATCACGGTGATATATATAAAAAAGAAACAAGCCAAAAAATGCGGTTACAACAGGACCATCAGCCTTATTTATCATATGGGGAAGATCGTGGCAAGAATCCTCAACAGGTGACTGGAACATAAAATAGAAAATGTAATGGAAAAATACCTATTTGGATTAATAAAAGGAACCAGAGAGGTCATTGGTATACTGAGAATAATTTCAGAAAGATTGCTGGAAATCAGGGTTTCATAGAGTGGCAAAAGGCGTTTTATATAGTGAAATGGAAGACACTGATGTAAATACTCAATAATATCAGCATCAATTGGAGGGACAAAAGCCTGATTTCAAACCTGTACTTGGGACAGTGAGTGAAGTTTATGCTGAATGATGGAGGAACCAACAGCATAGAGATAGGAAGCGGTGTGAGACAGGGATATTGTTTTTCACCCAGTATGTTTAACTTGTATGGCGAGTGGCTGATCAGTTTAGGCCTAGTTGGACGTGTCAATTTCAGGACAGGAGGACGCGTAATCAACACAATAAAAATAATGCAGGTGATCTAGCATTGCTGGCCAAAAATAAAGAAGAGTTACAAGAAATTATGGACTGACTGGTGGTGATAGGGAGAAGATGTGGGATGGAAATCAACATTGAGATGTATAAAGTGATGGTGATTTAAAAAAATAAGGAGCCGTTGAAAATCAAAAATGGAAATCAGTAGTTGGAAAACATTAAACAGTTCTAGTACCTGGAAAGTCTGTTGATAAAGGATGCATTCTGCATCAAGGAAATTAGGTCTAGGATCGTCATGGTCATAGAAGCTTTCAACAAAAAGAGGTTACTGCTGACCAGCAATTTGAGTTTGGAACTGAGGAAGAAACTGATAAAATGGTATATTTGGAGCATCGCAATGTGTGGAGCAGAAACTTAGGTTCTCAGGATTATGGAAAAGAAAATATACTTGAAGAGCTTTGAAATGTAGTGCTGGAGAAGACTTGAGAAGATTCCTTAAAAAAAACTGTATTGTGCATGACGTAATTGAAAGATAGGTTGAGGAATAGAAAAGATTGGGAAGAAGTAACATTCAAATATTAGATGACTTGAAGGAAAGAAGTACATTCTGGTAGTCGAAGGGGCAGGTAGAGGACAAATAACATTGGCGGTCTAAGTTAACTGACAAAAGAAATGGATCTATCGTGAGACGGAGCACATAATAATAATAATAATGTATTTTATCTACACGAACAATACGAATTTGCTTAATTACTCTAAAGACATATATGCCGCTACTAAGTTTCGGGCATAGTTGATCTAAATAATGCTTCCACAATGTGTTGGCCATGGTTGATTTTTTTTTTTTATTTAGCTCTGAGAAGCCGTTAAGCCAATTTTTTTTCCAGTGAATATTGGTTGTTGATGTATCTTAGTCTTATTTAATACTAAGTAATTTTTATGGCAATATTGTTTTGCCACACCATAAGCCACATACATACTGATATTTAGTTCCTCTTTATTTTTGTTAGCGAGGATAAGTATTGTGTCATAAACATAATTCACTGCCTAGCAAAATATATAATGTTCTGAGAGATCGTTTGTCAGTAGTATATAGAGGACAGCCCCAAGTACTGATCCCTGTTGTATTCCTCGCCTTACTAGTAATGGCTTTGATTTCACTTTGTGTTTTTTTTTACCCTCTTGAACCGTTACGCCTAACTAGGCGTGTCCAAATACACAAAAATAATAATAATAAGCTATCAAAAAAAATTAGAGTGTGCTGGGTGAGTAAAAAAGCAAAGTAAAACTGGGCAAAACCTAACTGGAGCCCAGCACACGCAATAAGAACTATTGCGGGACTCGTCCCTGCGGTCACCCTCAACTCAATAATACATGTCATTAACTAGAAACGTGCCTACTCCTCTGGTTTGAATATTAGACAACATATTATAGTTGAAGTAACCTACCTAAGGATGAGCATATAAAAAGGTAAAATACAAACATAATAGTCTATAGATCTTTTATTTAGATTCAACAAAATACGGATAACAATTCATTGAAAGCAATAGCTTAAAAAAAATAGAGAATAGAACATATGCAACCTTGCGTCATGGCCTCATAGGGAGGGCGCATAGCGTATAAGCGAATAGCTTCGCTAATAAAACTTGGTTAAGCCAAAAAACAATAACTGACTCTTGACAATAACCTTAGTATAAATGTCAATGTTCAACATTAAAATATTGAGTTATTTCCTGTCAGCCGTTTATCATCTCTCTTTCTCATAAACGGGAAGAATATACAATATCCCAAATTACGGAAAACTAAAGTTTATGTTAGTCAGATAAACCCATAATAACTCGCCAACACAAAACAAATATTTACCCAACACTTAGTCGTCATGGCGGCTATCATTAACTTCTCATACGCGCTGATGGCGCCTAATACTCTAAGTTCAAGCGAGAACGATTAAACATAAAATATGAACAGAGCAATTCAATAAACGGAATCTAATGACATTATATTTCAATAAGCAAAAGCCAAAACCTAATATCTAACATGTAGTAATATAAATTAAAGTCCCTTATGCTTAGAGAAAATATATAGTACTCAAAATAAATATTTATGTCGCCAGATATTCTACTATTGCCCAATTCTTAAACTCAATACTCAAAACAAACATCAAGGACAAAGTTTAAAGTTACAGTATATCGATATTAAAAATAATCACAAGTGAGAAAAATATATTCTTGAAACAATGTATTTTCATTGGAGTTGGTTATTATAAAGAATAAATACAAGTCCAAAAGATATCTTATCAAAAAATAACTGCAAGTTCAAAAGAAATCTTATTGAAAAAGACACCATATTTCAGCCCATTTAAGAGATAAAAGCTTAAGTCCGCAATACTTGACGTCAGTAATACGTGCAAATATTAAAGTTAGAGTTTTTGCGAAGATTAAGAGTAGAAAGTGAATTTTGAAAAATAAATATAATGCCGAAAAGGAATTTATCTTACATGGTTAATATCCGAAGCCGTAGCTTAGCACAAGCTACTTCCAAAGCCAGTCCCAGAATGGTGCATAGGTGGAGTGTTTATCCTTTCTTGTTGAAGATCTTTGCTGAGGGAAGGTCGTTGCCGAATTTTGGGATAGGCGTGGCCTTCAGTATGTTGCGATCAGTCGTGTTGTTCGTGCGTGTAGTTGTGTAGCTGAGCCGACCGCCGATGGAGTTGGTAAAATGGGTAAGTTGATTGTTATTGTTTGGTTTCGGGTAGCTTGTGGCAAACAATGCTACAATTACTCTAATAATGAGTTTTACCAGTTTTTTCTGTCGATCAAATAGCTGCTGAGCCATTATGATTATTTTCCAGTCACTCCCAATGATTTTAGTTGTGTCTAAGGCAGTCAAAACACTGCTAAAATCAAGAAGTATGCCCATGGCTATACACCCTTTCTCCAGTTTCTCTAGGATGGTTTCGACGAGCTGTACTAATACCGTTGTAGCTGATCTGCCTTTCATTAATCGGTGTTGAATTTACTATGTGGTTTTGTTTCCAATAATATTTTAAGGAAGACTCTTTCTATGATATTAAAGAAAATAGTGTGATGGTTCCTCATGCCAATATTAGAGTTGTTGAATATTCCATTATTCGCTATGTTCACTTAAAAACACTGGTCGTTGTTAGGTACCGTTTACTGGTTATTTCCCCCCTCTCTACTCTGCATACATGCAGATTTCTTGGAATCTGCCACTACCCTACCCTCTTCCACCATCCAAAAGTCAACCCTGTTACAACTGGTGTGTGATACTCTTCAAACAGTGTGAGTGCGTTGAACACAATTCTCAGTCACATCTCGGTGATACACTCTCATTCTCCTTCCTAAGAAGAATTTATATAATCCTCCGCGTCAATGATTTAGTGCGCGACTATGCTGTATGTAATATGTTAATAATGTTCAATATGTGTGTTATATTTTATATCTAATATGTACTCATAAAATGCGAGTTTTTAGGGGAGCTCCTCTCGCGAAGAAGATATTACTCGGAGATAAGACCATCGCACTCAGATTTTCCCGGATATCCAGCCAAATACATCACTCAAAGGTAGGCTCCACAAAATACATTTCTTATACTAACAGTCATATCCCACCTCTGTTTTAGTGTGACTAAAATTGGTCCTCCAGAACTAAATTATATTTTAATTTAATTTTAAGGTTAATAAACAGATCGCTCAAAGATTTTGATCCTTCGGGACGATAATATTGTTCACGCACTATAGAAATACCATTCATTTATTGTCTTCTGGCTAATCCAGTGTTAAAAATATTTTAATAACTCTTTGTTGCACCAAAGGAATAATTTCGTGTGTATTTGCATTTTTTATTTCTTACAATTCTCAAATGTTATATAATTAGTTACTACTAAGCTCGTATTACTCAAGAGTTATATTGTTTCAAATTTAATAAATTTTAAATTTTAATTGCTCACACAAATACTTTCTCAATGAGTGGAGTTTTTGTTAGTTTTATATTGTTAACTAATAAGTACTCAACCCGCAACACTCAAGATTTATATTGATGCATATTGATTTATAAGCTTTAAGTGTTAATTGCTCATACAAAAAATTGATCAGTGACTGTCGTTTTGCTATTGTTTTAGTGTTGTTTGAAATTTGTTTACATTAAAATCCCATCTGAATTCTCACGCCGCAACTAATACGCTCAACAATGAAGTTTAGTACATTTCAACGCCAAAGCGTCTTAATTAGTAATAGGCTGACCACAATCAACAATTACATTGACTCGGTCCAAGAACCCCAACAATTAAATGACGAGCAAACTCAAAGATTATTATCTAGTCAAAAAGACGCTAAATTAAAAAACGTAGAATTTAGTGCTCTTCGTGATAAGTTTTTAGAATCTGATCCCAAAGACATTGATGAAACTTTATTAGCCACTTTGCAAGACTCTATATTAGATTTACCAACAACAATTGATTTTCGAATTAAATCATTAATTTCAGAAATTCAGAAACCACTGGCTAAGACCAACGCAACTGTCCCTACCCCTCCTGTTCCTCATGCCCACGCAGTCTGGTTTGCTCAAGTTGAATTTGCCCACTTTTAATGGAAACCTACAACAATGGATGGTGTTCTCTAATTTGTTTGAGACAACAATACACTAAAATACAGCATTGACTCCTTTATAAAAACTCCAATATTTGTTAAGTTCTCTTCAAGGTGATGCGCTCAAGGTCATTCAAAGCTTCCCCATTTCCAACTATAATTACTCAATCACTTGGAACGTAATTCAAAAAAGATATCACCAGGTACGCCGACTAGTCTCTCTCCATCTTGACAAGATTTTGGACCTTCTCTATATTTCTCACGGCTCTCTAGATATTCTAAAACATTTCTTGGCAAACTACTCCGAAAAGAGCCAAGCTCCAATTGCCCTAAATTATGATATTACAAAGGAAACGCTCCTAATCGCTTCTCTTCTGCGAAAGTTGGACCACAGAACAGAAAGCAGTTTAAAGATTCTCGTGGGATTAATTCAAATATGCCAAATGCGCTTGAGTTAATTTTATATTTAGAAACCGAATGCCAGCATTTAGAAAATACATCATCAGTCTCCGGATTTACTGCAAGAAAATTCCAACACTCACACAACACTCATGTCACTTCAAAACCTCAACAATATAGTTCAATAACTCGATCCACCCCACCAACCTCTAGGCTTACTGCCTTACTGACTGGCGTGGGCAAAACAAAAAATAATTGTGTATTTTGCCACCAAAGCACACACAGTGTATATCAGTGTGCTCTATTTCAAAATAAGACGTCTCAAGGACGATTTGACTTGGTACGTTCTAGTACATTTTGTTTTAATTGTATCGGAAATGCCCACACTTTAAGAGATTGTAAATCAACGTGAACCTGCAAACACTGTAACAAAAGACACCACACATTGCTTCACTTGACCACCTCCTCAAACCCACAATCATCTCAAGGTCACGACGCTCACCAGTCACCAGAATCCCTCCATCGAAATAATCCAGGTGATACTACTCTACCTATTCCCTTTGTTGGTCTTATAAGCCAACCAAACACCACAGTGCTTTTAGCTACTACTCTTGTTCAACTCACTACTCCTTTTGGCCCTTCACAAATAGTGCGAGGGGTACTCGACTCTCGGCTCAATGCAGCTTTATCACCGATTGCTGTGCTCATATTTTGATTATAACTCCGTCCCACTTGTCACAAAACATAAACGGCATATCTATTTGTCATATAAACACCAAGGGAATGACAAACCTAACTCTGTCCGCCATTAATGGCACTGTTCTATCTCGTTAAAATCCAGTAACAATCTTAGACATGATAACTTTGGATTTACCCCGTACCTACATTGACTACAATATCAAACAAAAACTCAAAGGCTTTGTTTTAGCTGACCCCACGTTTGATATCCCAAGTCCGATTGACATTTTAATTGGAGCTGACCTCTTGCCAATGCTCTCACTGGTGATCGCCACATTCTCGGCCCCAAGATTCCTGTGGCATTTGGATCAATATTAGGTTATGTCATTATGGCCACCACTCCTTCTTTGCAACTCTCACTCAACAACAAACGAAATGATTTTGGTGGTCTAATGACACTCCTCTCAACCTCAAATCATGGTCTTCATGAATCCTTGCAACGTTTTTGGCAAGCCGAAGAACCACCCTATGAAGCTGGACCAACTAAAGAAGAAAAAATGTGTGAAGACCATTTTCTCTCCACTCATTCACGTGATGACACAGAACGGTATATCGTGCGACTTCCGTTCAAAGAATCTCACTCCCCTCTTGGAACATCAGACATTGCTGCCAAACACAGATTTAATTTACTTGAAAGAAAACTGCAAGCTCAGCCTCAACTTATGTACTCTGAATTCATGCAATATTATTTCGACTCTGGCCATATAACTTTGTGTGACACTCACCCCTCTCCAGACGTGCCACACTACTTCTTACTTCCCCACGGTGTTTTTTTAAAAAAATAGTTCCACCACGAAACTTCGGGTAGTGTTTGACGATAGTGCTCGTACCTCAACGAACGTGTCTTAGTGATACGCTCTTGCCTGGATCAAAGCTTCAAAATGACATTTGTGACGTAATTTTTCACTTTAAACGACATTCTTTTGTGTTATCGTGTGACATTCGTCAGATGTATCGCCAAATCAAGGTTCACTCGAATGATCAGAAATATCAACTCATTTGTTGGCGTGACAATCCCACCACTCCACTTCCCAATTACCAGCTAACGACCGTCACTTATGGAATGTCGAGATCACCCTTTCTGGTGCTAAGAACTCTACGTCAATTGTTCCAATATGAAGGACATCTATTCCCTAGTGCTGTATCCGTCTTACAAAACCAAACTTTTGTGAACGACATCATCGCTGGGTCGGACATAATCGAAGATACGCTCGGTTTACAAACCGAACTCACTAAACTACTCTCAAAAAGGGGCTTTGAACTCCAGCAATTCACCACAGCTTCTGAACTCCGTACCAGAAGAACACAGAGAAAAGAGTCTCTACTTTCACACCCAAGAACAACCTTATATTAGGATCCTGGGTCTCTAGTGGACGCAAGACTCTGATACCTTTTCGTACAATATAAACATCGTGGAAAATGTACTCATTAAGCGCAATGTTCTCTCAACCATTGCACAAATCTATAACCCTTGGGGTTGGCCAACTCCGGTTGTATTTTGGGTGAAATCTCTTCTCCAATATTTATGGACTCTTGGACTTCAATGTGACTCGCCCCTTCCAAGTGAAGTTGCTGCTCGTTGGAAAATCTTCCTCAAGGAACTACCCTCGCTCCAACAAGTTACGGTGCCACACTCTCTCTCTCTCACAGTCTCAATCAACAAATATACAACTTCATGGATTCTCAGATGACTCAGAACAAGGATACGCCGCCATTGTGTTCCTAAGATGTACTTCTCAAGATAACGAGCTCAAGCTCACTCTTATCTTGGCAAAATAACAGGTTGAACCTCTCAAACGCCTCTCGATACCTCGCCTAGAATTGTGTGGTGCTCATCTTCTTGCCAAACTCCTGAAATATTGTACCTCTCTTCTTTCTTATCAGTACTGCATAGACTCAACCACTGCATGGTGTGATTCATACATTTTACTGCCATGGATTCAAACCCCTCTCTACCGCTTAAAGGTGTAAGTTGCAAATCGTATCGCACACATTCAAGAATGGGCCCCACCTCACATATGGTCTCACATTTCATCAGCTCACAACCCTGCTGAGTGTGCTTCTCGTGGTCTCTCACCACCCCAACTCTATGATCACCCCCTTTGGTGGCATGGACCACTCCGGCTTCGCTCCTCATCCCAGGCCTGGCCTTCACCGCAATTTACGCCTGTGCTGGACGCACATCTTCTAGAAGTGAAACCTCACCCTTCAACGTGCTGATCTAAACGCCATCTCAAGAATGGGAACTACTCTCCAAGTTCTCATCATGGACAGCACTCACGCTTGTCATCGCATACGTGTTGCGATTCGTCGACAACTCTAGGAGGAAACCTCGATTAGCCGGACCTCTTACCCCCTGAGAAATTAGTGAATCTACCCTGACAATTTGTAAACAAATTCAAATTGATCATTTTGCTGAAGATATTTCAGCTCTCCAAAAGGATAAAAGTTGTAACCCATGACTTCTCACTTCAGCATCTTTCACCATTTTAGAAGGATATGATGTAATCCGAGTTGTGGGACGGCTGTGACACTTCAGCCTGCTTTATGATTCTAAACGCCCTATTGTTCTGCCCAAGTCTCATCATGTTGAAAATCTTATTATCGATCATTACCATCATGACACTCTACACTCCGGTCCTCAACTCCTGCAAACGACAATTTGCAAGAAATTTTGGATTATGTCCGCTCACAGTATAATCCGCTCAAGAATTCATAAGTGTATTCGATGCTTCAAATGTAAGCCAAGACTTATTTAGCCCATGATGTAACTTCTACTAGAGACACGTGTCACCCCAACTCAACCCTCTCTAAAAAACTGGAATGGACTATGGAGGTCCTTTCTTGGTGAATATCCCCTCTCTCAGACACCTCTAGTCTGTTAAGGCATATTTGTATATGTTTGTATGTTTTTCTACCAAGGCTGTACATATAGAAGTTGTCATTGACTTATCGTCAGATTCTTTCATCACCACCCTCACTCGATTTGTGTCACGAAGAGGATTGTGTACCGATCTTTATTCTGACTGTGGCAAAACTTTGTTGGAGCATCTTCTCAATTGACTAGAATCATTCGTGGTTTTCTTAACCAAACCAAGACTCAGCAAAATTTGAATCTTTTGCAGCTAAACACACTATCCGATTCCATTTTCAACCACCTGCAGCTACTCATCAAGATGGATTATGGGAACGAGCCATAAAGAGCACCAAACATCATTTAATCCAAGTGATTGGAGCACAGATCTTGACTCTCGAAGAGTTCATCACACTCACAACAAAAGTGGTAGCAATCCTCAATTCTTGGGCTCTCATTCCTATTTTAGCAGATCCTTTTGAAATAGATGCTTTGACTCCAGGCATCTTTTAATTGGATAGCCCCCTCTTAACTCAGTTCCTGAAGTTGACTCCACACAAGTTACAATGAACCACTTCAAAAGATGGCAACTAGTGAAGGCGTTTTCTCAGCGTATCTGGAACAGGTGGCAAACGGAATACCTCTATACTCTTCAGCAACGTTTGAAGTGGACAGTGAAGACAAATAACCTAAAGATTGGTGACCTAGTTATAGTTCATGGACAAAAGACATCTCCCCTCTCGTGGTGCCTCGGAAGAATAACCGCAACATTTCCAGGATCTGATGGCGTAGTACGAGTTGTAACTCTTCAAACTTCTTTAGGTTCTCTCCCTCGACCTGCAGTTAAGGTCTTCCCATTACCCTTCAACTAATGCTTTGTTGTGTCTGTTTTTCTACTAGTTTCTCTTTTTTTTCCTGTTTACTCTTTCTTCATCTCTACCTTTTGATTGAACTGACTATCTGTTCAAGGGGGCCAGTATGTTGAATATTCCATTTTTCACATGTTCACTTAAAAACACTGCTCGTTGTTAGGTACCGTTTACTGGTTATTTCCTCCCTCTCTACTCTGCATGCCTGCAATATTCTTGGAATCTGCCACTACCCTACCCTCTTCCACCATCCAAAAGTCAACCCTGTTACACCTGGTGTGTGGGACTTTATAAACAGTGTGGGTGCGTTGAACACAATTCTCAGTCACATCTCCGTGAAACACTCTCGTTCTCCTTCCTAAAAAGAACTTATATATAATCCTCCGTGTCAATGATTTAGTGCGCGACTATGCTGTATGTAATATGTTAATAATGTTCAATATGTGTGTTATATTTTATATCTAATATGTACTCATAAAATGCGAGTTTTTAGGGGAGCTCCTCTCGCGAAGAAGATATTACTCGGAGATAAGACCATCGCACTCAGATTTTCCCGGATATCCAGCCAAATACATCACTCAAAGGTAGGCTCCACAAAATACATTTCTTATACTAACAGTCATATCTCACCTCTGTTTTAGTGTGACTAAAACTGGTCCTCCAGAACTAAATTACAATTTAATTTAATTTTAAGGTTAATAAACAGATCGCTCAAACAGGAGTTATTATAAACAAACCTAGGCCGTGTCTGAATAGTCCGTCTTAGGGCCCTTAGATCCAAGTGCACTAGAAAGTTGCATTGTCGTCGACGTTTTAGGCCGGAAGTCTTTTTTGATGGTCCCCAAATTCTCTTCCAAGTGTGCTAAATATCCCACGTGCCCTAGTTTACATCGTATGTGCCCTTGTTTGCAAACTGGAGCTAAAATAAGTTTTGTTTATTAAATGAGAATATTATATATTGTGTGGAAATAGAATATAAAATAAACACATTTTACAATAAAACAAAAATCTTGTGTTCATATTTATATATATATAAATTGGCTAAATTTCTTTTTGATGCGTGAAAATCCCTATTCACAAGAAAAGTATTTTCAGTATTTTAAAGTTGACAAGTAAAACTACTTAAGAATAAATATAACTTGATTGATATAAACCCTAAGTAAATTAATTAGGGAAACAATAATTATTATATTATAATAGATATTTAATAATAGTTGCAAATAATATGTAAATATCTTTACAAGTAATTTGGTATGCATGCATTTTTGACGGACCTTTTAGTGCAAAGTTGTTTATTGTGCTGTGTAGTGATTGAATTGAGCAGAATGTTTACTTTTACAAAACACTATCAAAATTCAATATCTTTTACACGAAATCGCAGTTTCAAAAGAATTTGCCAGGTAGCTCTAGCTGTAATGTGATTTCCGAAAAGTATTATCTACCCTAGGCTCTATAGGGCGTCAGAAATCTGTCTGAGTTAAGCGTGCAGTAAAGTACACAAGGGTGTAGGGCGCAGACTTTTCAGACACAGCCCTAGTGTATCCATTGATATTTATAATATATCTGGATGAACATCTGTGGCTGAAATTTTTGGGTAGTCGTCTGAATACCGTTTTGTAAGAGAGAAAGAAACTTTAGTGTATCTCTTTCTCTCTTACATCCATATAAAGCAATTTAGCATTTTGACATCGTTCATTAATTTGATTGAATATATGAGATACATCAATGTGTGATTAGTTAAATGAAATAAATGTGTTAGTAAAAGTTTTGAAGAGCACAACAAAGTTTGAAATTGGTGAATTTTTTCTTTAAATAAGTTGATGTAGGCTAATATATTCAATGATTTTTGGAGGAAACTTGTTTTGAAGGCTTTATCTCGTATCAGAATCCTTCTCTATAGTAGTGTTTAAGTAGGATAAAAGACCTTTCAGAAGGGAATTTCTACTTCTGATAGTATTCTGGTACGAAATACAACCTTAAAGATTGGGATTCATACTAAAATCATAGTTTAGTAGATATCGTACTTCCTACAAATTTATAACCTACAGTTTTAGCTAACTTATTTCAGCTTTAGTTAACGAAGTTTCAACATAATATGGTTTCTGAAAGCCATATAAGGTACAAGGTATGTGCCAACTTCTAAAAAAAATGGTAAAATAATAATTATAATTTTTACAAGCCTATAACATAAGTAATCGTTTGACCGTATGGAAACTACACAAAGTTTGTCATTTAAACAAATGTAATCAAGTTTTTAAATACCTTATTCATTATATTAATTGAAATTTTAATATATTGTTTCTGAAACCAATATACAAGCTAATAGCTAACTTTAAATACAAGTGTAGTCTTGTCAGACTGTAAACTACATGGGTGATTGCTATATATTTAAATATATTAAACATTTTATTCGTGTTTGTACAGTAGTACCTATAAAATTGAATTGTATATCCTTTAATGTAAATGTTTCTTCAGGTAAGTGTGGTATAATACTTCACTATTTTCAAACAATAACACATTTATTCATCAGATACATGTTTTCGCATAAGAACATTTTAAGAAACCGTTAAATCTATCCCTCCACAATGAAGCCGACGATAAACTTGAGAATCACGCTTTGGTCCTTGGTAATGGGTATATTTATGTCACTGACCTCTATAAGATAACTGAATCAGTGATCTCTAAATTATACTGGATGGACCTAAACATACGCATATCAGAATTAAGCCACAGACGTTCATCCAGTTATATTATAAAGATTAATGAACTGGATGGTCATCTGTGTTTAAAATTTTCGTGCTGTCGTCGGAATACTAATTTGTAAGAGAGAAGAAAACTTTCGGGTATCTCTTTCCATCCTACACGTATACAAAGCAAAGTGGCATTTTGACATTGTTAGTTAATTTGATTGAATATATGAGATACAACAATGTGTGATCAGTTAAATGAAAAAAATGCGTTGGTAAAAGCTTTGAAGATCATAAAACATTTCAAAACTGGGGAGTTTTTTCTTTAAATAAGTTGATGTAGGCTAATATATACGATGAATTTTGAAGGAAGCTTGTTTGGAAGAATTTAGTATCAGGATCTTACTCTATAGTGATGGGCTATCACTCCTATGATTGTCTTCCACGGATATTATTAGTTGAGATTGTGGGTTCTTACAGTAGCTCCATGGTTTCTTTGGTGCTGACTGACAGCTCACAGCTGACTTCTGACAGTCATCATTTAGGTATGTACCTAAATTTTGACTTTCATAAGTGACAGCTGCTAAACACATGTTTATGCAGAGCATATAGTTCGGCGTAGGGATACATACAGTAGCCCCATGGCTTCTTTGGTGCTGAGTGACTGCTCACAGTTGACGGCTTTGAAACGTTACCAGACCAAATTATGTATCCCTACACCAAACCAAATGATCTGCAAAAACATGTATTTAGCAGCTGTCAGAAGTCATCTGTGAGCTGTCAGTAAGCACTAAAGAAGCCATGGGGCTACTGTAATTTGGTCTGGTAGCTTTTCAAAGCCGTCAGCTGTGAACTGTCACTCAGCACAAAATAAGCCATGGGGCTACTGTAGGTGACTATAGAGACCAATCTTAGAGTTACAGACTCTCCCACAGTGTTGGCATACGTTATATCCGTTAACCACTGGCTGTTGAGGGTTGACTCTCCTATGACGTATTCGCTCTTTCCGGGAATTATATTTGTCAGATTGGTGTCTTCGTCGGTGTAGTTCAAAGTGTTGTAAGCCTTCATGAACAAGCCGATACCATGCCGGGCGATTGGCCGCTGTGGTCTCCCGTTTGTCAATGTCATTTAGGCACTTCTTCATGTTGGACTTAAGAATGTCCTTGTACCGTTTGTGTTGTCCTCCCGGGTTTCGCTGGCCATCCTTCAACTGTGAATACATAATCTGTTTTAGGAGTCGAGTTTCGGACATTCGAATGTGGCCTGTCCATCAAAGTTGATGCTTGATTATCAACACTTCAATACTGATGGTATTGGCCTCTTCAAGCTTCACACCCATAAATAAGAGTTGGTATTATGATAGTTTGGTACATGTACAGTTTGTTCTGAGTTCTGATACTATGGCTGTCAAAGACTCTTTCTCACAACCTTCCCAAAGCTACGCTGGCACATTTTAGGCTGTGTTTACCCTATATTAGTGTTTAGGCAGGATAAAAGACCTTTCAAGTTCCAAAAGTGAATGTCTACTCCCATTCTATCCATCCAATGGCCGGTTATCTGACCAAAATACTAATATATTATAGTATTCTTGTACGAAATAAAGCCTTAAAGATTGGGATTCCTACTAAAATCCTACAAGCCTATAGTCTAAATTATAATTTGAAAGTAAGATTTCTACACTAATTATGTCATTCAAACAATTGTAATAAAGTTTTTAGCCAACGTTGTTTCATTATAGTTATCGAACTTTCAACATATTATGGTTTCTGAATGCAATATACAAGATATAAGCCGACTTTATTTTAATGGTAATATAATAATCTTTCTACAAGCCTATAACCTATGTGATCGTTTGAACATATGGCAACTAAACGTTAATATTTGACCCCTGAATAGGTATGTTTAAACCGTCCATTTTTTAGAAAATGTCTGCCAAATATGCCAAAGCCTGGAGCCACATTTGATCTTGCATTCACTTTGCTCTGAGAAAGCAAACAAAGAGTTTGTGGTTAAGTTCAAACAACCTTGTAAGAGTTCTACCTCGAGATAACCCCCGACTTCAGTGTGAGACAATAAACAGTTGTAAATGAATCCCATTTCCTCACAAAATGCTGCAAAAATGTGAGAATTTGTAGGGCGGATCTTATAAAATTAACTATTTTAATTGCATCATCTAGTACAGTTTTTCAATCCTTCTGGCATGTTTTTGAAAACAAAAGCTTATCTATGAATGCAGCAATGTGTCCAAGAAACATTTGACGCTACTGATTTCACTCTGGCAACAAACTCCTCGTAAGTCCCCCGTCATAGATTTCGCACCACCTGAACATATATGCCTACACATTTAGTCCAGTCTCTTACATTTCTGTGGAAGTAATGGTCGATTAACTTAATTATATATTTTCCAGTAGTTCTCTGTTCTAAAGGTCTGCAGAATAAGAGATCTTCTTCTACAGATTCCCCATTAATATACCTAACAAAAAGTAACAAAATGTCTAAATTGGCAACATAAGTGGATTCATAAAATTGAACCACAAATAAAGGACTACTACAAACTTTTTCCAAAATTACATTCTCAACATAGTTTGCAATGTCGTTATTATTGGCGGGAGACCGTATTGTTGGACAATGGTATTACATTGACCTTTTCAGTGAAAAATTCTCCAAACATACACTGCACTACATCATTTATGCAGGGGCGCACTAGATCTGTGATTAAATGTGGTTCTGCAATTTTAGCAATCCTCTAGCTAACGAGATAAGACACTTCGAGAGGATTCTCTTTGTCACTGCTCGCACCAGATTCAAATGAAGTTAAATCGTGTTTTGACTCATTAGCTTTTTGTGTAAAAAATTCAACAGGTTTGTTTACATGGTTGGGGTGTCAATGGTTCCTAAGTAGAGAAGGTTTCAGACAACTGTTAGCAAGAATTTCACCACAAACAACACACTCTGGTTGTGGACAGTCCTTGTCACCTGTATAAGTAAATCCAAATGTAATATAATTACTATCATACTTTCTTTTCTTTACACATGGCTGACCTTTGTTGGATTGACGCACATCACTATAAGTTGTATCACTTGATGATCTTAATGCAGCATTAACCACCGAATTTACTTCTCTGTGTTCCTGTTTCAATCTACCACTTTTTAACCAATTATCCAGTTCAGATGTGGACAAATGAGGCTTTACTGGAACGAATCTGACACACAACTGCAGATATTGTCTGAACTACAAGATAGTAATTGTGTGGTGCAATAGTGGAAATACCCATTAGGGGAGGGAAAAGAAAGAGATCTCCCTATTGATATGCCAGCAAGACAGACATGATTCTACTTGGAAAGGGTCACAGCCAAAGGTCAATCAAGCTCTCGCTGCAGTGAGATTTGAGAAAAGTTACTGAGTCGCGTTCATCGACGAGGAAAATAAACCTCATTCAACGTGGTGGGGAGTGGGTTGGAACAACATGCATGAAAGTCCCATACATGTGCTCAAATTAAAATAATATGATTAATTAAGTTGTGGAAAGTGAAACAAATTATTGATGGGGAGTAGGAAAAGTAACCGTGAGTTTCCCAAGAGATAATGAACAGAAAACTCATTAAGTTTAAATCATATAATCTTGTAAATATACCTCACAAAATTTCACAATCTGTTCGTTAGAAATCTACCATTATAGAAATATCTTGCTGAACCCCTTGGACCACAGTTTGCGAACCGCTGGGCTAAAGCATCACTCTCCTGAGACTCACCTGTTGATGACGGGGTGATTGAGGCTCGAATCCCTGTCAGGTCTAATGAGGGTGGTTTTTTTTCTAAATGGTTTTCCACTCTCCTTCCAAACAGGTAGTAGACGCAGTGATAAAAAAAACAACTAAAAGTGAATTGTAATTTGCATTAACTTGGTAATTTTCCTATCCTTATTTATTTAAATACTTGTACATACAACATTACTTGTTAAAATATCTAATGTAAGGGAACAGAATGAAAGAATTTGTATTTTAAGCAAATGTACCATCATTCAACTGGAATGATTGATGACCTTTAATGTAAAAAAAACCCCTTCGGTTCCACAATTTGTTATGCTGTATGGTAAGCTGTCAAATTCCCACAAAGCCCAATTTCCATATTATTTGCAATGGTTGGCACACAAAACATACTTATAATTCCAAACAGTTTATACACTTAGAACCCGCTACGGTGGCCGCATGGACTAACGCACTACTCTCGCAGTAGACTAGATGGCTGATGACGGGGAGATTAAGGTTTGAATCTCGATTGGGTGTACTAAGTGTGGTTTTTCCAAAATGGTTTTCCGCTCTCCCTCCACACAAATGTGAGCATACTTCTTTTATAGATAAAACCTTCCTAATCCCTAAAATCATCAGTATAATTAGTACATAAGTGTAAAACCAGAACATGTAGTAAGACACGGTGCTAAAACAAATACACCACCTGGATTACTAATGTTTGGGACCTGATTTTATCAGGAGTGAGGTATAGCTTGCCATTTAAGAGAAGTCTGACACCTGGATTTAAGAAACATAATCCTTAATGATCTCATCCACAAACAATGTAAAGAACAAAGAAAAAGCTTTTTGCTATTAATAAAAATTGTAGAACTAAAAAAAGATTTATCTGAAATTGATTTATTTAGACAATTTTTCATGGCAGTTATACATTTCTGTTGGACATGGACCTTCTCATGTTGCTTAATAATACATTGCAACTTTGTAAAGCTATTCCAGATCATGACTTGGTTATAAAAGACTTTAAAAAATAAGCGAATTAAGGTTAAAATATTACCGTTACCCAGCTTGAAACCTATATAGAAGTATTTAAGACTAGGTCGCTTTCTGATAAAAAATTTAATAGCTACTTGAAATATCTAAAGAGCCTTTACTTAGATGGAGACACATATTTCAAACTATGCATACATTTTAATATTCTATAAAATAGGGTGTGATGAAAATAATTAGAAGGATTATTACAATAAAAAGATGAAAGTAGTTAACAAATGTCACTGGACAAAGACAAATTGGGATGCACAAATTACAGTTCGCTCTGCTGTAACAAGAAATACAAAACTCACACTGATACCATTGAATCAAGAGCTTCCTTTCTTCTTAAAGAAACTAAATTTTTACTTCCACACATCATGAAGTAATTTTTATTTTTCCTAAAGTTCACTCTTTGCTAGCAATAAGATTTTATTTAAATAAGTTTTGTGAATATTTTGGTTGGTTTCACAGCCTGGAGTCATACAAATTCAACCATATTAATGGAATGTATATTTCTTTCCAAGTCATATACTGAAATAAGAATTACAAAAATGCACAATAAATAATTATTCCTCATGTCTAAAAATATACATACTATATTACTGGGTCCATTCAATAATTGCTGTCAATATTTATTAACAACAGATACAACATAGAAGGTCTGACAATAGTAATTTCCCATGTACTTGGTAAGAAAAAGACATAAGTGGCAAAATAATAATGTTTTATCTCTAATATACCATTCATTATGTGCAAGACTAAGTGTACCAAACCACTGTGTATCTTGAGGAAATGGACGTTAAGATCACAGACATATGATGGAACAGAGCACTCACAACATATCGACAGCAAAACAACTCACCACCAGAGTACAAAGATTTTAAAGCTGCTTGCAAGGTGGTTAACACTTTGATATGTAAACTGTTTTTATTCTAGTGGTTTGGATTTTAATTAGTCACATGTGTAAATGTTCATTAACTCTTTTAATTAAAGTTATATATTTAAAGAACCCTGGTGACCCCACCTACATATGTCTGCGTCAAGATGTACAGTTTAGGTAGTTGAAGCTCAACATTCTTACAGTAGCAAAGTGTATATACAGAAAAGCATTTTGAAAGACTAACATTTATGTTTATAAAATACAAGTTTTATAATCACTTAATCCTATTGAGCCATTACATGTGTGTGTATGTGTGTCAGGTTAAGAACCTGTGTTAGTCCCCAGCTTTAAAAATAAATTAAAAAGAAGATTCTCAATGAATCAAATAATGTATAAAAGTTCTGCATTACTACTTCATTTGCGAAAAGGAAGGTGTAAATTAAAGCGACTAGAAACATGTTATAACCTAGATTTCTTTAAATGTAAAAACAAATAAAATAAACTTAACCCAGAAAAAAGCGCTTTTTGAGTTGAGTTTTGTTTCCTTTAGAAAACAAAATATGCTTAAAATTTTACTTTAATGCAATGTGATTCAAATTACATCCTTATTTAAATAAAGTTAATTTTACACTGAGGTAGTTGTCTTGCAATAATGCATTAGGGTGGTACATTGCTAGTATTTAATAACTTCACTGTCCTAACAAAATGGAACATGCATTATTATAACAAGAATAAACTATAAGTATAACATAATCCATCTCAGCTTTCATCTTAGTGATGGATAAATATTGTAGCTTTACTTTTAACTAAAAGTAAAGCATAACACAATATAAAACATTAAAAGTGAATTTTAATGCATATTTTAACATTTAAATTTAACAAATAACTAGAGGTACTTTGAACATATTTAGATATTTCGCAGAAAAATTTTAGACGTGTACATGAGTGAGCCACATAAAAATACATAAGTCATAAAACTAACACTTTGAGTGGTCTACAGTTTTACCTTAAACCACATGAAAGCAAGAAGGCACATTAACTAGTAAGTAAGGTAATTAATTCATTATATAATATTTTTACAGATATTTAAGCCTGGCAGATTTGTAATCAACTATTGCAAAACTTTTCATTCTACCATACACATTCCATGAATCTTAGCACTTGTTGAAACAAATTAATCATAATTGACAATTTTCAAAAATAAAATAAGTTTTATAATACAGGTCATATGGCTTATAAATAGTTTAACAGATGTATGTTTTATCTATGTAACTAAACACAATTTGTGTTTTTATTTAGTTAAAATACATTTTTACTGTATGAAAATAGTCAAAAGTAACAAAATACCTGCATTGGTGGTCGAATAGTCTAATGTGTCACACTCCCATTATACA
>CABEEJ010000160.1:323016-341873 GCA_901482245.1 Timema douglasi
CCCCCCCCCTTCTTGACACTTGTCAGGTCACAGGTATTTATAATCTCCATACATATCACATTTTGAGTAAAACACTTGTATAGTTTACATATAGTTTTAAAGCAAGCTATAAATTTAACTCTGTACATGCACAAACATTAGACAAAAAAAATCTCAATATGAGAATGCACTGAAAGAATATCATGGTTGGATTTAGAAAATGGAGCTGCTATTTTAAATCATAATCTTTGGCTAGGTTATAAAAAATGTGGACTATTATTACTTTTTAAGCCAAATATTAAATTTATTTAAAACATTTAACCAAAACAATCTAACTCGTGCAAATATGTGTTAGCTGTAGTAACTTAAAATATTAAGGGTGTAAGAAGTTTTTTTAATGGAAAAATTAATTATTTTTATTATTAATAGGTTTTAAAAGCTTGTTGACACAATGAGGTCCTTAGGGTTTAATTTAAACAAAAATAACTTATATGATATATTCTCAAAAATGGATTGTATCTGTAGTTTAATATACACACACACGCATATATATGGTGAGGGAGGGGGGTGGTTGCAAAGAATTATATTCTGCATATTTAAAGACAATGCATTAATTTTAAAGAAGTTATACTGTAGAAATGTTTACAATATTTCTATACAGGCTTGTAAACCAAGTTATCACAATATGTCCTTCACTCACTTCAGATTTGTCCTTTGAATATTGATTTTTAATCAACCCTTCATCTACTCTGTAAGGTAGAGAGTTTATCTTGTATTATTCCACTATGGTATGGATTATAAGATAGAGCCATAATGTAATCAGTCAATGTAAAACTGCTACCTCTCAGGGTAAACAAAGTGTACATAACAACACAAAGTGCCAAAAATTTAACATAAATGTGTATTTTAGCTTTCAACATATTTAGTGAAGAAGCTTTGTAATTGACAAAGCTAGTTTTTTTTTCTAAGAGAAATCTATGTTGATAAATATTCAAAGCAAAATTGAGGTTTTTGAAGATTCGCACACACCTACAAAATATTCACAGTGATCACAAGCTCACACAAACATACGGTTGAGAACCAGGTGTGGACAAGTTTCTCTCAACATATCCTTTCATTCTTTAGTATATAGCTCTATGGTAGGAGGAACTAAATGTCGCACCATTAAAGCAGTGGTAGCACCTGTGTAAGTGTGTGTACCTATGTACATGCAATGGCACAAAACTGTAAGAGGTCACAGAATAGGAGAGCAGGGTCATTCTTCCTAGTCATTAAAAAAATTCATTTTGTTATGTTGCAGGACCATCAAAAGTTAATGAAACCATATTTTCAGTGCTTCATGCTGACAATTTATTTTCTCAGGTTTTGCGCCTACTAGTATATGTGCAAGTGCGCTATTATTTAAATCCGATGAACCAAACAAGGGACAGGAGTAAGGCAGTGTAAAAAAAACAGGCGACTACGCAGTGACTGTTATCACCGATCCTGGGGGACTCTTATGCTGCGTAGCACCTTGCTTTGCTGGAACAGATCAATTGTGCCAGACTTCAGTGGAGACTCTAGCCGTGGGCCAGCGCGGCCTGGGCCTTAGGTAGAATGATTTTGAAGAGAAAAAATTCAGAAGCTTGTGGTGGATTTTTGTTTTTACCTTGGTGGTTGTCCTTTCTTCAGCTGCACAATGAATCCTTTAAACTTTAGTTTTCTTTTACCACACACAAAATTAGAGGGATTACTCATACTTTCCTTATAAATAAATAATATTTCACAAGTACATGATCAAATTGAAGTGTGTTACCACTTTAAAATATTTCTACAATTTAAAAAAAAAGTGTAGATAGCTAATGGTATAGTAAAAACAAGGTAGGGAGAACAGTATATTTCATTACAGTTACCAACACTATTAAAACCACTTTCATATGTTCATATGTTAATTCATAAGATCTACAGCAGTCACTTTTTAAAGAAAATATTAACGCCTTTAAATTAATTCTTATGAGATGATAAAATTATGTTATCAATGATGAGCACAAAAAATGTGCTTTTTTTTTCTAAACGGTCCTCCTTACCATGTTCTTACTGTATATCAAAACGATCATTTTATCTTTTAGAAATTTATTAGTAAATAATATAATATATATTTATTTAAATATTTCAAAAATTGCATTTCATTCCTTTATAAAATTAGCTTACATTGATTCAAAGAGTGAAAATTATTAAGTTAATTTAAAGAATCAATTTTCTAGGCCTGACGTTCTCTACCCTGAGATCTGTGAAGAGTCTTGTGGCTTTAAATTATTTTTTATTTGTATTGCCAAATTACATTTTCACTACCTATTCTCAATTTGATTAAACATATAGTTGTTTTGCCATTACTGTCAGACTATTTTTTTTAAACTTAATATGAAATGGTTTATTGAAGGTATTAAAAATGTGTACATTGGTTTTTACCTTGTGTTGTGGGGGAGAAAAGCGGGGCAATTGGGAATTTTATTATTGGCTTCAGAGAGTTGGCAATATGGGAAAGGCTGGGAATCACTGTTGTAGGTAGTTCATGAAAATGTTATGGCTTACCTTATATTATAATTTATTGATCAAATAGTAAGGGATACGACTCAAATATAAGTTCAAGGGATGTGTTTAATGTTGGTATATAATATGAACTTGTAATTAGATGTTAACACAGTTGACACCTTCAACCAGTATATAAATGGAAGTCAGATAATTCTAAAACTAAGCACATAAGTGAATAAATTTGATTTAAGAAACACATACATAAGCAATCAGCAAAGTATGCTTTTTCCTGTCTAACTTACTCTTATGTGCTCACTAAGATAGAACAAAGAGTTAAAAATAAAAGAAAAATCATATTTCAGGGTACCCAAACCTAAGACCATTTTACCAATTTGTTTGAAAATAAAAGAGTTTCTTTGGGTTTATTTTTGAAATTTTGGGAAATGTGTTAGGTTGCTTTAGTTGTTTGAGACTTAAAATATAGATTTTAAGCTTGGCAAGTAATCTTGCAAGGGTTTTCTGTAATTTAGCTTAAAATAGTCATCAACCATAATTAAAATTTGCATATCAGATCATTTTTCCAGCTCAGGGGAATTGGGCAAGTTATAAATTGATCATGGACCGAATTGAGTTTAAAATAAGTAAATATCATAAAATGACCCCCTCCAAGAAACCCTTCACCTCCTAAAACACTGAAATATATCTGCTTTGTCTCTCAAGAACTCACTTGAGAGTAGTCTTTCTAAAGATAAGACCTACTGTATGTTACTCATCTGCTAAAAACTGTCGCATGATAAAAAAAATAGGTACTCGAGTCCTTTTAAAATACTAGATAAGCAAAAAAAAAAACAATTGTGTACATAATATAGCACCTATAAATTAGGTAGGCACATGGACTAAACGTTAATCTTGTCTATTATTGTTTACCTGTGATGGATGGCTATGGTGTGAATTTAGGCCGTGTGTACCAAGTGTTTTTGGTTAAATGGTTTTCCGCTCTCCCTATACACTACTCTGATATGTTTTCTTAAAATGTCTCTTCTTCATTCCAACCCCACTGGCATAGTTAAATGTGGATAACTCGAAAATATTCTGTGCAAATACATAATAATATAAAGAGAGCCAATGAACAATAGACCCATTTTTAAATATGTCCCCCTTTTTATTTTACAATATGGTTATAGGCCTATACATTAATGCAGATTGGAGGAAGTGTACCAAATTCACACAAATGTAGATACACTTCCTTTATATTATATCTTCCATATTCCTTTCTCATTTGTGTAAATATGCGACTAGCCTGGACGAATATTAGAAAGTTAAACGCGTAATTATTTTAAAAATAAATTAAAATATATTATTATTGTACCACGTCGTACTGTCGGGTCGGTATTTTCGCTTATTAATGGTTTTAGGAGGTGAATCTTAGATTAAATGTACCCTTATTTATGTAGAGGAAGGGCAAAAAGTCATTTAGGAAAAAAAAAAAAACACTCTCAGTGCCTACAGCTACAAATTGAATGCCAATTGACAACCTCGCCAGCAAAGCAAATGGGACGAACTTGGCGAGAATAAGACTAGGCAAGTTTCCTTATTTTTCCTGGACCTGTGACCTTAGTGAAATATTAACTCTGATTTAACGGTACTGTCCAAGTGTTGAAGATGAAGGTGAGGGGTCTTTATGTGGACTTTATGGTGAGATAAAGTGTTAGCTAAAATGACCATAACAATAGCCTGTAGTCACATGTCATATATGGTATCTGCACAAAAATATCTTATGTGAAGTTATGATTAAAAACTAAAAACTACATGAGATGTGCATCAAGCTATTTTAAAACCTTACCTTCTAAAGGAAAAAATCAAATAGCTAATGGTTCATAGCTAATTCACTATTAATTTGAAATACATTTAAAACATTAATACAATAAATAGATAAATAAATAAATAAAAATAAACTGTTATATAAAAATATAATTATTACGTGTTGTAGAAAATATTTAATGGTTTAGAAAGTATTCAGTCAATTGTAGTGAAATATTTAGAGGTTCATATAGCGCAAGTTATTAAGTCAAATATAAGAAATCAAACACATGCAGTTAAAACAGCTTTTAAAGGAAATTTTAAAAATGTGTATGATTTAAATAAAAAATAAAAACACAATTATAATTAGATATATTGAGAAACTTTTTTTCTTTCAAAAATGTTCTGACTTCCACTTAAATGTTCCACTTAAAACTAAAATCAGATATGTTCTCTGTAAATATAAACATTGTGTGGTGCAGCTCTTTGTGATTGGTTTAGTGAGTTTGTGGAGTGTTGTTACTGTTAAAGATCAGGACAGTTATATAGGATGCTGGTGATATTTTGTTGAATGAAGGAGTGGAACATGTTTTAGAGCTGAGACAGGATTTGTGGATTGCACCATTGTCAGTATGTTGTCTCCCAATGAGTTTAAGTTTGTCAACACAGCGCCTATTTCAATGCTAAACAGTAAGTACACATTACTGCTCATTGAGAATATCCAAAAGCATAAAGAATTGATTTTACCAAACGCTTTAAAAATAAAATTAAAACCAAGACTAAAAAATTTACCACAAAATTCCCTGTGTGTTCTTCAAACTATTTCATGACTGAACTATTTATTGGACTTTTGGATAGTCTGACATTTCCTTTAACTCTCGCAAAAGTAACTCTAGCCAAGGCTGTAACACAGCTTCACTAAAACCTGCCATCAAAACTGCAAGGAACCCCTGAGTATCCATGGGACTGACCTGGTACTCGTGTTCAGTGTCCATGATCCCACAGACTGACACCACCTGGTACTGACGAGCTTTCATGGCTGCCAGGGATTTGCGGATGAGCCTCATGGCCCCCGGAGCAGTGCTTGTGTGAGAAAACTGGGACATTTGATGAGGCGAGTGGCTGGGGTCTAGCACCAGTAGACAGAGGGCCCCATCTTTCAACACCTCTACACCTACAATGGTTCGACTATGACCTGGGGCAAAAAACGGTGCAAATCAGGCTCCAAGAGAACATTACGCTTAAGTGATCATGACTCAGATGAATATTTGGGTGGGTGGCTATACTAAAGAGTTAAACATATTGACACAGATATTAGCTTCAGATATCACTTTTATTATGGAAGGTTTAGTAACTCAAATCCACTGTTATAAGAGTGTGAATCTTCATTTTACACACAAGCCTTGAATCTCAAATCTTATTATTAGAAAACATGGTACATATAATAAGTTTACTTAACCACTTAAATTCTCAGTTGCTAAAGAACATTGGTATTCAACCTGGGATATAGTTTTTTTTTACATGTAGCATATAGAACATGTATAACTCACATTATGCACCAGTCACTTTTGGGGAAAAAAACTTAAGAGAAATTATATCTGGGGTTACGTGATCAAAAAAGGTTGAATGCCAGTTGTCTAGAATGTATAATCAACAGATAAATGTTAAATTAATGAGCTGGTTTAAAAGTTTGTGAGTGGGTTAAGCTACCAATAAGCATTCTAAGAGCTCTAAAACAAATACCAATTCCTAATTTGAAAAAAAAAAAAAAAACTTTTTTAAAATTTCAAATCACAAATGTTGATATATTGTTTTGAACCCTCAAATATCCTTTGGAATTTAGAGGTAGCATCCCTATTTAATATAGGAACAACAAATGTATGATTGTGTTTTCTTAAGGGATGATATCTAAGAATCAGTGAATACCTTGTCCTCCATTTCATCTCACAATCACCCTACCATTACACATTAGCATAAGTTCATATAAACTGAACGGTTAGTAAGATGCGGTGATAATAATAACTATACTCCAAACCATTAGCTTACCATAAAGTCGATTGTAATTCTGGTATAATAAATTCATTATAATTTACAAAAAAGAAAATTAATAGGTATTTAGTTAATATTTATACTTTCTATAGTAATTAAGGAATTATTGTGAAATAAATACAAATTGAAGGAGGGGGAGGGAGGATAATACCAATTTCAACAAGTTAAACTTTATATTTTACAATAGTTTCAAAGATTCAAATTTGGGACTTAAGAAGAAAACTATAAGATTCATAACCATAAAAAGTGAACCTGATTGAGATATAGTTTGCTTAATTAATGGGTGATAATCAATGGTTAAGAAGTATAATGCTTTATTAGAAATACGAGTGGCTGATAATTATGTATTAGAAAATCGGTTGAGCAAATATATCTGAATATAAATATAAGTAAAGATAGAAGTGCTTTGGAGTCAACAAATTTTTATAAAGATCCCTTACCACAGTGAATAAACAATCATAATTTTGACAAAAACCACAAAGACCTGAACAAGCTTGTAGCTATCCATGCTGGTACTCACAACCAGGACTTTCAAACCTGTTACACCACCAAAATACTATAAGCATTTCCCGAACAGTGCAACAGTTCTCAATTCAGACAGTGGAAACTGTATATATATAGAGGGAGAGGGAGGGAGAGGGAGAGAGAGAGAGAGAGAGCACTGAGTCTTACACTAGCCATTCAGGTTATACGCCTATGTACTAATTACACTAATAGTTTAGGGATTAGGTAGGTTTAATTTAGAGTAGGTGTACCTGAAATTGAGTGTAAAACCATTCAGGGAAAAACCGGGATTGAACCTCAATCTCCCGTCTTCGGCGGTCTACTCTAACATGAGTGTAGTGTATTAGACCATGTGGGCACCAAAGCGGGTGTAACGTGCTACACTTGTGTTGGACTAGACTGCTGAAGACGAGGAGATTCTGGTCGGGGGTACTGAAGGTGATTTTTTCTAAATGGTTTCCAGTCTCCTCCCACATAATTGAGAGTGCACTTCCTCTCAAGAGGAGAGGGAGTACATGAGATAGTGGAGTGTATTTATTATTATTTTATTACTATTATTATATAATCATTTTTTTAAATTTTTCCATGCAAATATTTATTTATATTTGTATAGGATCACCACAGCCAAAGCTTAGAGAAATTTATTTTTACTCCTACAAAATTTTACCACCACAATGTTTCTAACAGTTTCTTTTTGAATTCAAAATAGAGTAATTCAATGTTTGTGTAAAGTTTATTCCCTCTTCACTTTTTGATAAAGGCAACAATATCGAAATATTACTCAATTTGTGTAACAATTTGTATCTAAGTGTTTGACTATTTCTACAATAGAAGAAAAAATAAACAAGGAACATGTCAACTTTGTGCATTGGATTCTTCCTACATTTACCAAGATGGGTTTTCTTGATTAAATTTACAATTTTTAATTTATTTTATACATTTTCTTTATTTTTATCAATATACATTAGTGTAAAATAAAGTCGCATTAATGGTAGTAGTGAAATTAACGATAACCAGGCTTATTTATAAATAAGGAATATCCCAATTTTATCCTTTATATAGTCACGGTCAGTTTAGTAAAATGCCCCCATTTTCCTCTTAAATTTTCATTATTATTTTTCCTTTAATCTCTTCCATTCTTTTCCTTTCACTTTCAAACTTACTGTCATCTGCTCCACTCATCTTTTTACCACGTTCTTCCTCTCCATCATTCTCTTTGGTATTCTATACTTTTCCATTCTCATTACATGACCATACCATCTCAGTATTTCTTCCTATAGTATCTCATATACTCCCTCTACCCCCACTCTTTTCCTGATAACTTCATTCCTAATCCTCGTGACAGCTAACATGCTCTTCACAAACTTCATTCACATAGCCTCAACTCTCCTAGTCTTGGTTACATTCACTGTCCATGTTTCTACTGCATATGTGACTAAAGGTACAAAGTACACCCTATACAACACTTCCTTACACTTCAAGAGCACTTCTATTTGCCATAGCAGGTCTCTTACACACCTATAGAACAACCTCCACTGCTGTTATTAGAACCTCTCTACTCTCACCCTCGGACTCAGTCACACTTTCAAGATATTTAACCCTCTGTACCTTTCTTAGTTATACTCCATCCAACTTCATAGCTTTATTAAGCCTTATCTTCTTCCTTGTAACTACCATCACATCATACTTCGCCATGCTCGATCTTATTTCACGCTCTTTCACTTTCCCATTCCTTTCCTAGAGCAGTTCCTGTACTTCCTCTTCCTCTCCCCCCCCTCTCCCTGGCATAGATTGGTTCATTGCAGCCTTTTGTTTAGGAGGGTGGGTATTTCAAATCAACTCATTGTACATCATGGGGTCTTGAGAAGGTCAAAGTACATATATTTATTGCACCTGTCTCTTTGCTTGTTGTTTAGGTTAGGTTAGGTTTTTCAATTAAATAAAGATTAGTGTGTATCTGTAAGCATTTGATGTTAACGTATAAATTGAAGTTACCCAAATAATTATTGGAAAAAAAAAATGTTTACTCAAATGTCAAAATTCAATAAATCTGTTCTACCTGTGGTTGGGTGCAATGAGTCAATACAAGTGTTATGTGCGATGAATCGATTGACACCCCTTGCCCCATATTGTCAAGTCAACAACAAATATGCCTTTCGTTCTTTATCGAGTTTCCTTGCCACTTTATTCATGACCATTTCCATTACCATTACAAGAGTAGTGGTGAGAGACTACGCCCCTGCTTTACTCCGTTTTTTATGTGGAACCACTTCATCCACCTCTTCTCTGTCTAAACATAATTCATGTTATCCTTATACATATTCTTTAGTCTAATTACCTTTCATAGTAAGATCGTCAAATTTCTTATTTTTTTCAGACCAATGAAAGTGTCCCCTGAGTTAATGATGGAACACCTTTTCCTCAACATTTCCCACACAGAGTAGTTAGGATTGAGCTTCAGTCATATCAGGTGGACTCACCCTGGTGTTGGAGGTAGAGGGGAGGTTTGAAGTCATCTTTCGATTGGAAGTACTCCAGGACCCAGTTGAACATCTCAGGGTGACTGCCGTCAAGACAGGTGGGGCAGTGGAAGTCCACTAGTTGGCATCTGAACATCACCAATGAAATACAAAATAAAAATAAGTCAGATTGGTATTTTTAATTTTTAGCTGTATAATCTAGTGGCAGTAATGACTAATGACCAATTTAAGCATCCTAGTCCAAGAGAATGGTGTAATGAGGAAAGTAGTACTAGTATAATTTATTTTCTTTGTGTTTGTTCTAAGTGTTGTTTTTGTCCCTATCTGTTTTTGATAGCTATCAAAACTTAAATTTGTGTTTGACTTTCTACTAGTGAAGATGTAAGATAGGATTATACTCACATTTCTTTTCCCTGTGTGGGCTTTCTTTACTTAGTCCTTCTCATTAGTTTATTTGTGATTATTTATACCAATTTCCATATTTTATAATAAAATATAGCCACTGAACCTCCTCATTACTAAACAATAGTGACTATCAGTGACTTAAAAACTCTAAGAGGCCTTTCACATGGAACGGTTTTTCATTGTGGATGGTGCGTGCCGTGATACAGATGGAGCTCGCCATGTGTAGCAATGGCGTGCCGTGCCTTGTTGAATTACCTCAAATTTTCCACCTCCGTTTCTTCGTTCTGCTCCAGTGTGATAGTATGGACCAAAGGAAGAAGTTGTGTGTGTACTTGCTGTATTTGCAACTGTGGCGTGTGAAGAGGTGCATTAGACACAATGTATCTGCGGCCATCCACGGCATTCTCGCCATGCTGTTACATGTGAAAGCTCTAATTTTACCAAGCTAACTCGATAATCATGGCATTGTGCCGTCCACTGCGATGACAAAAAACCATCCTGTGTGAAAGGCCTCTAAGCTAAGATAACAAGATTAACAAGTTGCTAAACTGAACAAAAATGTACATGCATTTGCCACAATCTGGAACAATGATAGTTAGATTCAGTGTAACAGGTTGGAGACCAAACATGGATTTATAAGTTCCAAGCTAGGATTCCTAATAACTAAGATAACCCTGCCATTAGCATTTCTCATCATAGTCAAGTCAGAACATTATTTAACAGCCTGTTAATGGGCTTGCAGCCTCCTGTTTTTTTGCCCCGCATCTTTATAACAGTTTAGAATAACCACAGTTAATTATGGTGAAGGGGTAAGACTGTCAAACATAGGGGTGGCCGAGATCCCTAACCCCCGGGAAAATGTCAGAAATCCAGCTATTCCTGTTGGTCAGGCAGGATTGACCCTTTACCAATAAGTTTTGAGTGGGGAAACAAAACATAATGCTCCAAAAAACAAAACAAAGGGTGGTGCTTATGTTCTAGCAGTTACCGCTATCTTATCACTGTTAATTTCTTTGGTAGACAGTCTTCTTCTTCGTTATTTAGCAAAATTTATAGCTGGGATGGGTAGGGGGTTATTTTACCACTTGTAGGAAGACAAGTTGGGAGGTGCATGACTTATTGTGCTCTGTTTATCAACAATGATTTGTTGGGTTCAGCAAGTGAAATGCTATTTGCGCACACCTCTATTAATTTTATTATGTTATTTTTATTGTTTTTATTACCTTTAGCAATTTTTTTAGCACCAGCTCTTATTACTCGCTCCGGTTATACGCCTATGTACTAATTACCCTAGTGTGTTAGGAATGAGGAAGATTTAATTTAGAGGTATACCTGCATTTGCTTGGCTAGAGTGGGAAACCATTTAGGAAAAAACACCTATAATACACCCGGCCAAATTCAAACTAAATATCCCCGTCATCGGTAGTCTAGTCTATTGCGAGAGTAGTGCCTTAGACCATGCAGCCACCGAAGTGGGGTTTAACATTATTATAATGTTAACAAGTCTTACCCTATTAGTTTGGAAATCAAAATATTTTAAATCTAAGGTTATTCTAAAGGATAATTTTAAATTTCCCGATCCCGTCCCGAATCCCAATATTTTGACTAATTTCCCGTCCTGTTACCGTCCCGAAATAAATAGTCACTCCCATCCATACCTAGTCAAAAGTATAATTTAGAGTAAATGTACTAACATTTGTAAGTGGGAAGCCGTAACCTGGCAGAGATGCCATCCTGAAATGTTCAAACTATACTATTTGAACTTAACATTTAATTTTCATTCCAACAGATTCAAGTCTACGATCTGTAGTATTTGTACCTTATTCTAAGAGAAGAGAGCACGGTGACGACCTCGGTTGCCCCAATCCACTTTCTGGTGTTAAAGAGTTTTCCCCCTAGCTGGTCGCAGCCCTGCTGGTCGAACCCCTGTGTCCACGCCCACTCCACCAGCTGTTGCAGACGTGAGATGGAGGGCATAGCACTGCGACCAGCCCGCCACCCCAAGGTCGGCTTGTACAGCTGCTCATTGTAGCCTGTGTGGTGGAGTAGTGATGACAGCAGCATCTGCATGTTCCTGCAAAAAGGTCACCATTATAAGTGTACCAATGTCCATTCGAACAAAAGTCAATATTACTAAAAAAAAAGTTATTATTTTGGCTCAAAAATAGATCCACTAAACTGTTACCAAAGATGAGCCTTATCCTGCTGACCAGAGTCACATGTTCCGAATTATCTGCAATTAATTACACTAATGGAGTAGGGAAGAGGACGGTGTAATTTAGAAAGGGGTATGAGTATTCGAGAATTTGAGTTGAGATTTTGTAGTTGTTTGAACTTGACGGAAAGATTTTTACAAAACTAGAAAATATTAATACTCAAAATTTTTGATTTTATCATGAAAATTCAATGTTTAATTAATATGATTTAATTCTAAGATGTTATTTCATAGTAAATAATAGTCCTTCAACATTTCCTTTTGTTTGATTAAATATTATATATATAGCTTGTATTACGATTTTAAATTTATTTAAAACTCCATATTTACTTTAAAATCTTTTTATCCCCAAACATTTTTTAATACCTTTGTGTTTATAGTCTATAACAGTATCCATTAAAAATATTCAACTTGAAATATTCTAAGAACAAATACTGCCTAATATTACTCAAACTCGAAAAAAACTTTGTTTTCTCATTTAAATTCAATTTGAACTAAACTCAAACTGAATAATATAATAATAATAATAATAATAATAATATTTAGCACCACATCTTACTACCCGTTCGGGTTATATGCTTTACGTACTAATTATTCTAATGGATTAGGAATTGGAAAGGTTGAATTAGAGGAAGTGAACCCGCATTTGCGTGGAGGGAGAGTGGAAAACCATTTAGGAAAAACCACCCTCAGTTCCCCCGACCGAGATTCGAACCTCGATCTCCCCGTCCTCAGCAGTCGAGCTCAACCCGACAAGCACGTTAGCCAACTACGCCACCAAGGAGGGTGTAAACTCAAACTGAAAAATTCCTTCTCGTACACACCACTAAATTTAGAGCAAATCTACCAACATCCGCATGGAGAGAGAGAGAGAAAGGAGGAAAGGAAATGATTTTATGAAAACCACCCTTAGTCACCTGATCAATCTTTTAACCTTGAGATCCCTGTCACCGACAAATTAGACTAGACAGGCTCAATGTTTAGTCCATCTGCCCACTGATACAGGCAAGAAACCCATGAAATATAGGTATGCATCTAAGTGGCCTGCTTTATGAGTGTTTATTTGAAGCCTGACACTGAGACTTGATAATATGTAGAATGTCTGAGCACAGCAGAATCACCAGTATTGTTCATGAAAGTAAAGTTAGTTCAAATGTAGCCACAGTCGGTGTTATTGATCATGGCAGGGCTGACGTGTTGTTAAATAAAAGAGTTACAGAAGTTTACCTGTAGCCGCAGCCCCAACCCTTGTCTCCATATGTAGACGCATAGTGGTCGACAGTGGTACACATGAAGGTGGACACAACATTAGGAGAGGATGCACTTACAGCAGAGATGTTTGGCACAAGTTCTGAAACGTAAAACTTTACTAGTCACACCCTCTAAAGCCATAACTGGCCAAGCAGTAAATTAATGATAATGAATAGTGAAAATACTGACTAAGTGACAAAGTATAAAAAATACCTAGGGGTATGCCAAGTCCACTTTTTAAATTCAAAGCCGAATCGAATAGTATTAAATATTCCCAAAGATGAATTGAAGTTTGAATATTAAAAAAAATACTGTTGGATAAAAGTATTATATTTTGCATAGTTATGTAAATTTAGGTATCCAATATAATTTACAAAATTATATATTTCTAAGATAAAATGTAATATATTTTGCATTAAAATGATAAATTAAATTTTTATGCCATATTCTTATTTAATTATTTTTTATCTAACTTTTCTTTATGTCAAATCAAGAATTTCACTTTCAAATTGAAGTCAAAAAGCAAACAAATATAAAAAACCAAGTCAAAGGTTTTGAAGTTTCGCATACCCTGAAAAATATTTAACTTCTGAAATGCACAGATCAACTGGGTGTTTAAAGTTATAACAGGTATTGAGCGGATTTTCTCATTTCATAGTAATCACAGACAGGCACATATAAAAGATAGAAATTAACATCTAAGACAAAAACCAGAAACATAATTGGAATAAATATAAGATGGCTTTTTAAGGCATATCGCTTCATTTAAAAAAAAAACATCAAGATTTTTTATACCAAAAATCAGGGTCTTACCCTTTTATTTACCAAAATTCAACTTTTTATTTAACAAAATCAAGTAATTTTATTTACCGACTTTTTGTACCGAAATCCAACTTTTTATTTAACAAAATCCTGTGGTTTTATTTACCACAAATCAGGGTCTCTATCGATCGTCACCGCCCAAGGTTTCATTCTATCGGAACTCATCAGGGAGGAGTGTGAAATGCATAGCCCAACTTCCTAATAGAGGAAACAAAAAAAAACACAAAAAGGGAGAAAATGGAAAAGGTAAAGAATGATATAACACATAGATAGAAACATTTAAAAGGTATAACATCCTTGATCCTTGATGTTATACCTTTTACATGTTCCTATCTATGTGTTATATCATTCTTTACCTTTTCCATTTTCTCCCTGTTTGTGTTTTTTTGGTTTCCTCCTTTAGGAAGTTGCGTTGCACATTTTACACTCCTCCCTGATGAGTTTCAATAGAATGAAACCTAGGTCAGGAGAATGGGTGGTGACAATCTATTTTCTTTAAGATTCAACCATTACCTCTTTGTAAAATGGCAGCAATGTAAAGTGTGACCTGTATTCTTCTTTTCATTGTAAAAGCCATACTGTTTCATCCCTTTTATATATTTATATCCACTTTTCCTACCTATGTATATAATAATATAAGAATCATAACCTTGCAAATATTTGACAGAGCACGTGACTTATTTTGTAGGCCTTTAAAAAGTACCTACATTTTTCAAGGGTTTACCCATGTAAAAAAATAATAATTTTTCTTTAATAAATCTAATATAGTGCAAAAATTGTAATTTTTGTGATTTTTTCCAGGTGTTACAAAACCATTATTACGATGAATTTTTATTTTTTTATTTGATAATTTCTAAACCAAAATTAAAGTTTTTTATGACAAAAAGTAAAATATTTATTTGCCATAATATAGGGTTTGTATGTGTACTCAATAAAGCAAGTAAATGATAACTAAATATACTAAACAAAACAACCCATAAACAGTGTACCCTTGGTACAGGAGCTGCCATCATCCACCCCGTTGTTCTCAGCAGCCCTGAGCTCGATCTGCCGCTCGTAATAGTCGGCCACGCTCAGCTCCCCAGCATACACGGCTTTCTGCATGTTGGTGAGGGACTGTTCCCTGAAGTTACCCTGGTTATCCATCCCGTATTGCGCCTGAAACAACAATTTGAAAAATGTTAAGCAAAATGTTTATTTAATGGTTTAATCTTTAGGGTAGAGATGAAGAGGATAGTTTAGAAAAAGTGTATTTTCATTTATATGGAAGGGATGGGGAATCAATAATGAGAGCTCAAATATCTAAAACCACTCTCAATATACCTGGAAGTGATTCAAATCTCAACCTCCCGGTTACAAACAATCCAATCTATTGAGAGTAGCTTTCTTTTTACCCAATACATTCTGATAATAATAAATACTCAATCTATATATCAAAGATTCAATTGATTTCCATATCTGAGATTTAAATACTGTGTCAAGACTTTCTGTAATGGTATCAAGCGCCAGGGTTGTGGCTCTATTGGTCTCGATCAGGGCAAGGCCTTTAATGTTGTTGATCAAGAAAGTTTAAATAAGCATTCATCTTGAGTAGTGCTTCTCAATCTTTTTTTTTGTTCATGGCACACTATTCTTTGTCATAAGTCCTTGCGGCACACTGAGCCCGCAAGTTGGCAACATGTACACTATAAGAAAATCGGACATACACATAGGCTGAGGAGACTTTCCTCAGTAGAACAGTAAATGCATATCGGTTTGTCTTCTTTTTGACCATGAATTGAACTTTTAGTAAAAAATGACAAGGAAAATAAATATCTTAAACCACTCACAAATGTATCTCTTATTTCTTTTTATAAATTTATATTTTAATAATTTTTTATCAAACAATAACATAACATTGAGAATTTCATGGCACACCTAGTGAATTTTGTGGCATATCCTATTAAAACCATTAATTTAGAGGATGGAAAAACCAATTGTAGAAAAAAAAAGAACAAATGTTCTTGATTGCTTCTAGTGGGTCATATCCTAGCATGCTAGCACATTATGAGAGCGCTCACCCGCAACATCTCAAACTCGTGCTGTTCTCTCTGTCTGCGCACTTCTCTTTCTCTCTTTTCAATCTCTCGAGCCAACAGCCTGTCAGATGACACATCTGGGGTCACCGGCGTTGCACCTGGTAACAGTCCTTGCAAAGCATGTATAGATATTCATGCATTCCTTTTGTGGATATTAACAAACAATATTGTTAAAAGTAGAGTTGGGTTGAATCCACTATTTTATGAATCCGAATCTCCAACTTACCTTTGAATCACAAATCTCAAATTTTAATTTTAATCTTGGAAATAACTATCAATAAAATAGGAAATATAAATATAATATAATAATAGAAAACAAATAGTAACTAAATATTAACATTTCTTACAAGCCATTCATACATTCAGTTATGTGTTAAATTATCCTGGTCTGGGGCCTGGTTGTTAGGTTCATCCTATAATTATAAATGGTTTTGAACCACCAATGAGGTTCTGATTCCGTTCGTAGTTAAACGTGTAGAATTAAAATAGTGCATGAATAAAACAATTGACTTCAAAATATAGATAATGTAGACTTGACATTACCCAAACTCATGTTTGCTTGTGATACACATAATGTAAAAAGTCATGGATGAAGGTAATTTTTCTTTAAAGTAACATATGTAGAGTATCCTTTTATGATTCATCCATGAAGAAACACGCGCATTTTAGAAATAATGGGAAAAGTATTTCATCACTAAAATATATTATTATTCCATATTTCCTGTTAAAGGAACAACTACGCAGTATTTGGTAAAGACACCAATTCCCTATACCAATAAGAAGATAGCCTTCACAACACCTGTCACCAGGACTCTTTCTATTAGTTAGTTTTTAAACTGTTGACAAAGGGAGAAAGATGCAAGGGGTATGTCATATATAAACCGTTTTTGCGTATCAGCCAGGCATCCAAACATCCATACCAGGGATACATCCACATGCACAAGTCAGTCACAGTCTAACACAGTATAAAATAACTTACATTAATATCACAAGTGTGCATTGATATAAAGCATTTAATTGGAGTATGTATAAGTAATTAACAAGTGTCATTTAAATAAACCGTGTGTGAATAAACAGCCATCAACAGTTCTCTTTCTTACATTTATTAGTTATACTGTTCTAATTAGTGTTTGACGACGGAGCTATAGACAGCTGGTTAAACGGTATCTTTTCCATACAGTGATGATAGGCGCTCGACCACGGATCTTTAGACAACCTAAACATCATCACAGCATTATTATATCAGGGACTTAATCTGTAGTGTTTCAATCAATGTCCAAAGTGGGGCGTTTGATTCCATAGTGTTACAAGGCCTTCCTATAAACTTTAAACTGTACCTTTCTGGTTGAAGTGGTCTTCTATGTGAACTGCCATCTCCTGGCTACTACTGAAGTTGGTCATGCAGCAGACAGGGCAACTCTCGTTCCAAGTATCTGGTGGTTGGCTAGGGGCAGTTGTGGGCTGTTGATAGGTCACATATGGAACTAATATAAGATAATAAAAAGACAAACTGGGAAAGAGTGGTCTTTATGATTCGGAATAAACTTATGAAATTCTATAACTAGAGACACATGAATTTCATCATGTGGAGAATCTTAATTTCTTCTGTAACTTTTCACACTTTCAGAGTTACAAATTATTTTGAATTTTTGGAGTTATTCCTTTCTCATATAAATAAAAAATAATAATTCTGAAAATTAAAAACTATGTGTAACTGTGGAAGTGTGAAGAAGTTTGAAAAATGTGAAAAATGAAAGAAGAAATAAAGAGAAAAGTGTGGTTGTTCCTATCCAGGCCTAACTTAATTATCCTTCAGTTTGGTTTCCTTTACTAGTATTGCTTACTTTACATTTAGTTTTACATATTTAAAAAAAGATACAGGAAAGGTGGAAATAAAATAGAGCTGTTAAGATTTCTGATTTTCTCGATTCCGATTATTGATTCCAATTTTGAAGTTCAACCGCAATTTTTTTATTCTTGAATGTGATTCTTAAGTTCAACCTCAATTTTTTCTTTCTTTAAAATTTCCTATTTCATTATTTTTCCAAGCTTTCAGCCTCATATAAAAATATTATTATTTAACTTCATAGCATAGCACAAAATCTAAGAAATGTAAATAGTAATTTAACAATTAATTTTTAATTTTAACAAAGAAATAGATCCATTTTACCAATTATTAAAGTATATCATACATAATTAATATATTAATTAGGAATTACAATAGTAAGCATGTATTTTTACCTACAAATAAAGCCTCACCGAGTAAAATATTTACAAATAATTTTAAAAAGGTATAACAAACAACCATCAAATACACAAGTCTTTTAAATTCACCAAGTAGGGTTAAGTGAACCAAAATATAGCAAATAACAGCAAATAAAATAATGTAGAAATGATCAACTACTCATTCTGAATTTTTGCTGTTTTGCTTAGTTGTCAGTACTTTCATTGAGAGCTAAGAATTAATAAAGTATAGATAATCGTAATATTAAGATCAATTCTAGATTCTTTCGATATCATTAGAATTGAGGATACCAAGATATTGAAGAATTGAGTTTGACATCCCTAATTTAAACATATAAATGGGAATGAAAACAATATGGCTTTTACAATGAAAAGAAGAACACAGTTCACACTTTACATTGCTGCCACTTGAAGAAAATCGATTGTTACCGCCCATTCCCAAGACCTAGGTTTCATTCTATTGGAACTCATCAAATGGGAGTGTGAAATGTGAAATGCAAATCCCTAAAAGAGGAAAAA